>JAOTJB010000209.1:4564469-4578921 GCA_027123815.1 Erythroxylum minutifolium
TGTATTATTCCTAAATGTTCCTAATCATTGTTCTATTAAGATTGGACATTAATATGAGATATTTAATAAATAAAAATCAATATGAGATATTGAGTTTTATACGGATATAATTGGCATTTAATTAGAATTATTTGTATTTCTAATTAAAGTTTAACTGAAATTAGAATTTAATTTCAATTAAATTACTAGAATGTCCAAAGCTTATTCTAAATAGGGTTAAGCTCTATGGAGTTAGCATTTCTTGCTTAAACCTCTCTGTAAGAATTACAGAGTTCTCTCAACTCATTATGTGGATGCCGTTAGAGGCCGAACATTTGTGCGGCTACGGTGGTTAAAACAGATCGATTTTGGGAATGGTTCGAAGGATACGACAAAATAAAGATCAAGCATCGGAATAAAGTACGAATTAAATTTTGCTTTATTATGATTTGTGTTAATTATTTTATAGAATTAAATAGACCTTGATTTTCAGGAAATCAAAAGTTAAGAAAAGTCTCATGATTATTCAGCTATTCCGACCCGATTTCCCAACATGTAAATGCTCGGGAAAGTATATGTGTTATAAGACATACTTAAGTGCATAAAAGTGTGGTCAACCATGTTAAGCTTATAAAAAATCACTTATTTTTAGCATATCATAAAAAACATGAGCATCTATAAAAATGGGAAATACAAATTGTGAAAAGTTTTTTTTAATTGAAAGAATATTATTAACTTAAACTTTAAGCTAACACATCACTATAACGATGTCCAAAATTAAAATGAAAAGTACAACTTCCAAACTAAAAATAGCTAGATCTAATCAAGTTACATACAAAATATTTCACATTAGGTTCTAGTTGCTCCTCATTTGGTCACTTTCTTCTTTATAAGCTTTGTTAGCAAATATGATTTCCCTAATCCAACAAATGGTTATACCCTACAAAGATATTTATCTATATAAGTATCTCTACGCATTCTATTGTTTCTTTCTTGACAAAGTGCATAGATGTAGTAATAGAATTCTATTATGAAGAAGCAAGCTTCTTTTTAATAAAAAATCTATATATAAAAATAAATCCTCACTTGTGGTGGAGGGAAACCGCTGTTACAAGATACCTCCCAAACACAAAAACCATCGCCCATCAAATAGTCGAAAAAACCAGACAAATAGCCTAAAGACACATTATAGCCAAACCAAACAAAAACAGGAACAGAAATAGATAATCACAGCAAAAAACAAAGATAAGGAATTCCTAAAAAATCAGTTCGAACAATGCCTTTTAAAAGACGAGGGCATCTTTGAGTGTTATCATAAACTTTCGTCTTCCCCCTTTCTTCTTCGTAAGCTAAAAAATCTGCAGCAAAATTTGCTACCCTGAATTGGTGTTGTACCATGTCAATCCTTCCTCTCAACTCCTCACATAAATCATTCCAAAAATACCATAGGAACCACAAAGTACACTTCTTAGTACGAAGCCAGTTGATGACAATTTTTGAGTCACTTTCAATAATGATATTATTCAAGTTGAGTTGTTTGCAAAGTCGAACTCCTTCCATAATGGCCTTTAATTCTATACTATTATTAGTGCCATGTCTGTAATGTGTAGAGAAAGCCCCTTTCACAAAACCATGACTATATCTTATAATGCCACGACCTCCTGTATTATCAGGATTTACTCGACAACTCCCATCGTAATTAAGTTTAAACCATCCCTCAGGGGGCCTAGACCATCTTACTAGTTTTACAGGATTAGGAATTCTATTATGATATTGTAACTAAAAACTGTCAAAAACAATTCTATCATGATCTGAAAATTTTCAGACTGAGCCAAAGTTGTGACTCAGCAGTTTAATCTAAACACGAATAGTTCACCAAACCTGATCAGTGTTTTCATCCTTCCCCTCCATTCTCGCTTTATATCTTCTCTTCCAAAGGCACCACGTGATTAAACAAGGGACTAAACCAATCAACGTTCCCTTGATGGAAGACTATTTAGCATAATTAAACCAGTGCAACACTCTGGATTTCCAAGACCAATGTTGTGTCGTGGGTATCCCCATTTCTGTGCTAGCAATCAGTCATATCTGGGCCGCAACCTCAGCCCCAGATAAAATATGATCTATACTTTCCTGTTAACACTCCCTACAACAATCACAAGTCGAAGCTAAAGAGACCCCTTTGTGCTGAATTCGTTCATCTACTGCTAAAGAATTAAACCAACTCCTCCACATACACATAGATATCTTTGTAGGTAAACTGTTTTTCCAAAACCACCCATAATTCGATAATAACTGTCTTTTGCTTCAAGTCTCCTCCCCAGCTGTAAAAGTGGAAAAATTGCCATCATGAGAAGGCTTCCATATAGTTTTATCCACACCCTTTTCCCAATTGGAACCTCTTGAATAATATCTTCCACTATAACAGCATCAACTAAACCCCTTAAAATGTTCATATTCCAAAAGTTATTAACCCAGCAATCACTAATACGCAAGTTCAAATTAGCAATATCTTGAACTCTAGTAGAAAGCAAACCCGAAGATAGCCATCTATCAAACCAGAAAGAAGCATTACCCCCTTACTAACACCTTCACATTATCCACAACTTCTGGTAAGACGGAAATAATAGATTTCCGAAAATGGGAATCCGAAGGCCTCCTCTTTTGTGCTAAGATATGAACTTTGTGAAAATATTTAGCTCTGAAAAAATCAGTCCACAGATTGTCGGTGGAAATGAGACGGAAAGCAAACTTCATGTGAAATGACTTTTTCACCTCTTTGAACTCTCGAATACCCAAACCACCTTCCTTTGTAGGCTTGCACACTTTTTTCCATCACATCCAATGCAATTTTCTTTTATTGTTTGTCTCCCCTTATAAAAGATTTGCAAGAAGAGATTTGATGCAGGAGAGTATAGTAATCGGAACATTCATCACTGACATAATATGGATAGGCATGCTAGACAAAACATGTTTAATAAGAATCAACCTACCACCTTGTGAAAGGAGTCGGAATTTCCATCCAGCTATTTTCTTTCTCACTTTTTCCACAAGATGCTAAAAAATGCTAGTAATCGATCTGCCCGAGTTTAAAGGGGCTCCCAAATATGTCATTGGAAACTTACCTAACTTGAAACTGGTGATTCTAAACAGACTACGTTTCTGACTCAATGCAATCCTCTTATAAGCAATTAAAGCTGACTTCTCCTTATTAATTTTCTGCCCCGACAATTTTCATATAACTTGAGCGCATGCATCAAATTTTTAGTCGAACGTTTCCCGCCATTTGCAAACATGAGGACGTCATTAGTATAAAGTAGGTGGGAAACCAAACGAGCACCAATAGGATTATGATATTTACCAATCCTTCCTTCCTCAAAATTTTTCCTCAACAATCTTGTTAAAATCTCCTCCATGACAATAAATAAATAGGGGGATAGGAGGTCTCCTTGACATAAACCCCTTGAAGACTTAAAGAATCCTTTTAGAGTTCCATTCATCAAAATAGAAAACCAAGGAGACTTTATACAATTACCAATCAATCCGCAGAACCTCTCAGAAAAACCAAAGGCCTGGAAAACCTTTAATAAAAAATCCCAATTCACCCTATTATAAGCCTTAGTCATATCGATTTTCAACATCATATTACCACCAGTAGATTTTTTATTAAATGAATGAACTATTTCCTATGCCAGAGTAATATTTTCAAAAATACTATGTCGTGGCACAAAAGCACCTTGTTCATGCGACATTACTTTATCAATAATGCCTGTCAATCTATTGACAATAATCTTGGAGAAAATCTTATACACCATAGAACAAAGACTTATGGGGCGAAACTTATCAAAGCTCATCGGCGCAGGGATTTTTGAAATTAAAACAATAAAAGAGGAAGAGTAAAACCTGGATAATGGAGCATCACTAAAAAAATCTCTAGCAGCAGTTATGACGTCCTCCTTCATAATATCCCAGCAAACCATATAAAACTTAGACCCAAAGCCATCAGGACCTGGACTACTAGTTTTTGGAATAGAGAATAAGGTTTTTTTAACTTCCATCTCAGTCAGCTCCGCACAGAGCATCTCATTGTCATCATTTGAGATTTTTTCATCAACTAACTCACCTAAATCACAACTCTCGACTTCTAAATTTTCGTTTAAAGATTTCGAAAGTAGCTTTTAGCCCAAGAATGGACTGCTTCGGCACTCTCTAGAACCCTTCCGTCTGAATGCACCATTTTCTTGATCATGCCCTTTAGTCGAAGTTGTTTAATAACGGCATGAAAGAATGCAAAATTTTTTCAGCTTCAGTGAACTATTTTTTCTTAGCAAGTTGACTCAGATGAGAGGCTTCCCTCTTCTCCTATAAATCTAACTTTATTTTAGTCGCTAAAAAATCATCCTCAATTTCCTCAAAAAATTTCAGTTGAAGCTTCTCCTCTAAAAAATCCATTCTCTCGTCAAGCGCTCTTATATTACCTTACACTCTTCCAAAGGCATTTTTATTCCAAGCTCTTAAAGCAACCTTAGTTCGTTTCAAACGGGTTGCAAGCTTCATCAGTCCTTGAACCTCATCCGGACTATTCCACACATCCTTCACAACTTTCAGAAAATTAGCATGCAAATACCACATATTCAGGAAACCAAAAGGGGAAGGACCATATGCAGTAAACGGTATATCTGAAGAAACCACCATCGGGTAATGATTTGAAGATTTACGACTAAGGTAATTCACTTTCGCAAATTGAAAACGATTGAAGAAATTATTACTAAAGAGCACTTTATCTAACTTCGCCCAAGTCCGAGAGATCACAATCTGCCCACTACACCAAGACATCCGTTGTCCCAAACAAGTTAACTCAAGGAGCCCACACCTGTTAATAAAATCATTAAACTCATTCATGGAGGCAGAGAACAAGGGTTACCACCAATTCTCACAAAATTCGTTCTGATTGCATTGAAATCACCTACTAAGATCCAAGGCTGATTCATCACCTGCAACCCCTCTAGATCAAAGAGCCCTTCTCTCCATATGAGAGAACTTAGCATAAATAAAAGAAATCAATGTGTTTTGTCCATCTATCATCAACCACCCAGAAATAGATTGAGTCGAACACGCTATTGTTTCAAAAATATTTGGGTCATTCCAGAACACCCATAGCTTTCCCCCTTGCAGTTCATTCGAAATACGATAATGATAATTCAAGTTAAGATAATTCCCCAACTTATGCATACGATCTGCTTTAATAAAAGGTTCTGCAATTGCAAACACACTCATCTTAAACTTATTGGGTAACTTTTTTAAACGACCTCTATAACTGCCCAACCCTATTATATTCTAGAAGAAAATATTTTAACTCGTAAATTTAATATTTTTTTACAAGTATGCACCCGTTGAGATTTCCTTACCGATTTTCCCTTGTGTGTATATGATTATGTGGCTTCTGCAGCGGTGGATTGTCTCTCTCTATCTATGTTATACATTTTTTCTTTCCCTAACAAAACTGTAATTTCTCCTTCCTCTCGCTCTGAAGAATAGCCAATCGTGTAATCTCCTTGTGGACTACTGTTAATGGACATTTTATATTAATTTTAGATACATAATTTGCTAAACTCTTGTCCATTTAAGGTTTGTATTGTACTAATTAAGAGTTATTTGTTTTTAAATAGGCACATATTGGATTTGGAATGTTCAAAAGAATACACTAAGAAAAGCGCTAGAAAACGTTAACGTGTTGCATGCAAGAATAGTTGGGAACGTAAAGAATAAGAAAGAAGAAGCAGCTGGGTACTTGGGAGAAATTAAAATACAAAGATACAAAAATAGCAACCCAAAACGGCAGTGTAAGAGGCTATGGAAAGAGAAGCAAAATGCAAGCATACACTGAAGAAAAACACCCATGACGATATGGAGCCCATGCAACGCAGAAATGGGGAAGAGCAGGCTGGAAAATGGAGACAAAGCATGGGAAATAAAGAAGAGGCCATACCAAGAAAATCATTACATTAGCTAATGAAGGTGTGGGCAGCGTAAAAAGAAGGAGCTGAGGAAGGAGAGCAGAGTGAGAGGGTCTGATAAAAATGAAGTTTGTGCGTAAAAGAAAAGAGGGACGTGAGTGGTCTGAAAGGAAGAAGAGAGTGGCGTGATCTAGACAGAGAAAAATGAAAACTCAAGGAGGGGAGAGGAGCATGAGTGGTGATCTGGAGAGAAAAAAAACGAAAACTTGAGGGAGTGGAGAAGAGTGAGTGAGAGGTCTGGAAAATAAGAGGATAGTAGAGTGGCATGATCTAGAGAGAGAAAAAACAAAAATAGAAGAAAAGAGTAGAGGGTGGCATGATCTAGAGAGAGAAAAAACGAAAAATAGAAAAAAACAGAAGAAGAGTAGCATGAGTGGTCTGGAGAAATAAGGAGAAAGTCGTTGGGTGGCGTAAAAAAAGATAGAAAGAAAACGTGAGCTGGTGGCACTCCACTCACGACATTGCAGCTGGTGGCTGGTTGACACAAGCAGCTGGAAAAAAAAAGTAAATGAAAACAGAAGGAGAGAGTGGATTAGAGACTTGAGGCAGCTGGCGGCACATAAAGAAGAAGAGCAAAAAAATGTTGTTAAGCTGAAAGAGAGTTAGTGTGCGTGAAGTGAATATGTGTGCACCAAACCATAATTTTATTTGTCACATCAGGGTATAAGATAGAAGAGGAAGCAGAGGTTGGTGGCAGAGGAAAAAGAAAAATTACAGTAGCTGTGTGCGAACAGAAGGGAACTTCGTGAGAGAAAATACAGCAGCCGTAGAAGACATCGGTAGTAGAGAAAATTTAGCTACAAAAAAGGGGTGTTTTTAATTTGTTTTTTATTATTCCGTGTTTATTTTAATTGTGTAGATTTAATCAATGCAAACATATGTTATGAGCATGATTTATGTTACATTGATAAATATGTGTGAGTAAGTTTTTCTTTTTGGTTAAGGTTACGATTGACATTGGATTGGGACAATTTTTATGGTATTAATTTTTGCTTGATTGAATGCATATTTAGTCCTAATTTATCTTGATCGCCTAGATTAAGACCTTAGATGATTGAATGCTACAACCAATGGGATTTAATTTGTCGGAAAATTAATCAAGCGACATACTTGAGATTAAAGTGTAGACCAACCTTAGGATCAAGTGTGAGGATATCTAGAATTAACGAACTTAATTTTAGGCTTCTTGCATTTAACGTCTTTTATTTCGAATTATCTATGAACCAAGTAGGTAACTCGGATTTAGAAGAGAAGGGAACACTCATGACCATTGGGTTCAACTTGATTAAGTGAAGTAATTCCTAAATCAATCCACCGTTACAATTTCTTTTTAGTGTCCAATCCAATTGAAATCTAATGCCTTAACCGATTTTTATCATTTGATTAAATATAGTCGTTTTAATTCATACATTGCAATTTTTCATATTTCCTTGATTTGCTCACTTTAATTTATTTTATTTTAAAATTAACCAATTCTTGATCGTTCGAGTAAATTTTATTTTTTTATTTTTATTTTTATCGTTTAATTTAATTGTCTTACACGTTGAAATTTCCTATGGGTACGATATCCGGTTCTTACCGATCTATATTACTTGTCGACGGGGTGCACTTGCCTCTAATTGGTCTAAATAGAATTTAATTTATATTGTTCTGTTTAGACTGCAATGGTATCATGCAGCAGCAATGGTAGCATAAGAAGGTGAATGGATAAAATAGCTAATGTTGGATCTCCATCAATCAATGGACTATCCAATGGAGCTACATTGTAACAATCAATCAGCAATAAATCTGGTAGAAAATTTGGTGTTTCATGCTAGAACCAAACACGAGGAGGTACACTTTCACTTTGTTCGAGAAAAAGTGCTACAGGGATAGATCAAGATGAAATATGCAAAGACAAATGACCAAGTTGCAGACTTATTTAAAGCTATAGTAGGTGGTTAGTTTTGTTCCAAACTGCTTGAAATGGTAAGTATATTATACAGAAAAGTAGTTCAGGAAATGAGAGAAAAAAAGAAAAGAAAAGAAGATACATTTGAAACTTGAAAGATAAAACTTGGTCACGTTGTTACATGTCTGATCACTTGCTCTTAATTTTATAGTGAATGCCAAGTCACATATGATGAGAAAATTTCCAACGTAATTAGGAGATTGTAAAATTGTTCCCTGGAAGTAACATGAAGAGAGCTTGATAATTGATGAGCGATTGAGACTACTTATCCAAACTGTAACTTGGCACGTTTGGTTAGCTTGTATGTATTTAGTAATGGTTTATCATATGATAAAAAAATTAAAAATGTTAGATTTAATTATATTTGTGATATAATTAATAAAAATATTTCTTAACTTATATATATATAGTTAATTAACTTATAAAATAAAAACCACAACAACAACAATCAAATAAAAATACCGCTAATATGCGAAGTTTCGAAAAATCCAATAGTACGCTGCCTTACCCTTAACTAGGAGAGAAACTGTCAAAATTATAAGATTTATATTGTCATTGATTTTCTATTAAAATTAGACATAAATAGAGAAAAAATTAACATTCGTTACATTTTCTTCTTATAAAAGAAATAGTTGTTCTCATATATTAACTTAGTTAAATAAATGTGTAAAATATTAATGTAATTATTGTGATACTTGTATAAATGATCTTTTAACTTAAGATTTCTAAAATATTTAATACAGATATTGCTATGTTTTTATATTGCTTAAGATATATCCTAGTCAGTAGTAAATTAATTGATAATTATTGAACATAGCAAGAATTGTATGAAACAAGTTGAGTGTTTATCATCCTAAATTAATTAAGAAAGCATTCATTATTTTCAATTAATATTGATTTAAAAATCTTTAGTTAAGGTATAACGATACTTTTAAAATAGTTTTCAAATGTTATTAAAAGAATCAATTATTAATATTGGAGAATTAATATGACAAATATAGTAAAAAAAAGACATAAATATAGTAAACAATAATTCTATAGTCTACGTGTAATCTCACTATTATATGATAAAAGGGATCTAATTTTACAAAAGAAAGTCATGTACTAGGTTAGTAAATTTATTTTAATATTTATAATATTTGGGTAGTAAATGAAATATTGTTAGAATCAATTTTAATATATTGATGTAATTATTTAATTTAAAAATTAAATATAAATTATAGTAGTTTAATTAATTCAATTATACATGTAATTTATGATTATAATTTATGTTCATTCTCAACATATTTAAGAATCTAACAACTCATGTTAGCTCAAGGTTTATTATTAATGATTTTGATTATGACCTCATAATATTTCAAATTTTAAATTGAATTTATTTCCTTGTACAATTAACGATCTAATTCTCAAAAGAAAATAAAATTATAAGAAATACACTTCCTTTCTTACAGGAACCTTCTTTATGAATTTATCTTATTAGAAATGGTTTATTCAAAAGGATTCTACTAATTATGAAGGTCGTATATTACCCTCGTGATTACTAGAAGACTTTTGGCAAAGATGACATCGAAGTTATTCAGATTTAAATACATCCAGTTGACTAAGGATGCAAGTGAAGTGACAGCTAGTTGAGAGAAATACCTACTTAAGAAAGAGTCACTGTTTTTGCGAAAACATATCAAACTCTTGAAATACATCTATAGCATCGATTCTCTTAAAAATGTTATCATTGTCAAATCTCTTATGCTTTAGAAAGTGAAAATTCCTTTGGAGAGAGATCATTGAAGCTCATATTAAGCAAATTACATTTTCATTTGTTGAGAGCTTGTAGAGGCTAGCTAAATACTACTAGTTTGAAAGGTTGGACAACCTTAAAAAATATGACCTCCTGAGCTTGAAGAGACTCGTCAAAGTACTACTTAGGATTTTAGTAAAACACTCAAGTTGGATACTTGGGGACTGGACGTATATGGCTTGAGTTTTAAGCCAAACCAGTATAAGTCAATTGCATCCTTTTTCTCTCTCCTTAACTTTTAAATTTTTGCATTATATTTTGTGTGTTCATTTTAGCAAGAGGCTCATTCATTTTTATAATAAGCTCCTTCTGTTTTTCAACTTGCAAGAGGTTCCTTTTAGTTTAACAAACACCTTCTATTTTAAATTGTTTTAATAGGATTTATCGTTTAGCAGGCTTCTGTCGGTTAACAAGCTCCTATTGTTTGAAATTTTAACATGCCCCTGTCTTTATACAAATCGAAAGTAACTTGGAAAATTTTCTAAATCATACGCAATTCACCTTCTTCTTGCGTATATTTGCTTTATCAAGTCACACAAAAAAAGATAATTTAATCAAGCTAAATTCAATTATGAAGTTTGAAAAATTATGAAGTCAAACATAATATATTTTATAAATAAGAACCGGTATTAAATATTAGATCTTGTTTGAATATAATTGTTATTTAATTAAAATTAGTTATAAATCTATAACTGAAACTATAATTATAATTCAATTAAATTATGTAAAAAAATTCTCTTTCTTATCGGTTTAACTTCTATTTTTAAATCATTGGTTGTTTAAAATATATACACCTTAGCATTGCTGACAGAAATGATGGAGCTCGAAAATAACAATCAGCTTAAAATGTATTATTGAATAGAAGCAACCTTATATAGTCTGAATCTTACACGAAAGAGAAAGTTTGTTGTAACAAATTTTGTAACGGAAAGAGAACAAAGCAAATAATCCAAAAGGGAAACAAATGTAAAAGGTGTATTCGAGCTGGGCCCAAGTAAGAGAACTATTGAAAGAATAAAAACAAAGAAGATAGGCCCAAAAACATTTAAGTGAATTTAGGCTAGGGTACCATCGCTTAATACCCCGCCGTAAGCTGGATGGTATACGTCAAAGATGACGTCAAGTTTGAGCAAGAGGGCGTGGAAGTCAAAACGAGGGAGAGCCTTGGTAAAAATATTCGCAAGCTGAGCCTTTGAAGCGACAGGGAGTAGATGAAGGCTGCCTTGGTGAACTTTTTCACAAACAACATGGCAATTGATGTCGATGTGCTTTGTTTGCTCATGAAAAATTAGGTTCTCGGCAGTATGGATGGTCGAACGATTGTCGCAGTACAGATACGGTAGTAGGGGGTGAGAAATGCCAAAGTCACGGAATAGCTATAACAACCACTGTAGCTCACAAGTGGTAGTGGCGAGAGCATGGTATTCTGCCTCAAAAGAGCTGTTGGAAACTGTGGCTTTCTTCTTTAATTTCCAAGAGACTAGAGAATCGCCCAAAAATTGCAGTAACTGGTGACAGAATTGCGAGAGTCAGGGCAAGTTCCCCAGTCAGAGTTGGAGAAGTCGCGAAGCTGAATAGGAGAATCGCTGCAAAAAAGAAGACCTTGACCAGGAGAGCCTTTAAGATAATGCAAAATGCGATGGGCCATTTTTAGATGCATCTTGGTTGAGTGATTCATGAAATGGGAAAGTTATTGGATGGTGAAGGAAATATCAAGACAGGTGTTAGTGAGGTAGATCAATTTACCAATGAGACAACGGAAGGATGTTTAATCAGGGAGTGGGTCACCATCGAAGCTCAATGTGGTGTTGGAGGCTAGAAGAGTTGATGTAGGCTTGGAAAGCAGAAAACAAATGTCATGAAGAAGATTGATGGTGTACTTGCATTGACAGAGATTAATTCCGACAGAAGAGCGGGCTAACTCTAGACCGAAAAAATATTTAGCAGGACATAAGTCTTTCATGCGGAAAGTATCATCGAGAAATTATTTGGTGGCTTCGATGAGGGCAAGGAATTACTGGCGAGGAGAACATCATCAACGTACACTAGTAGGATAAGGAAAGTGTCCTGAATATCCTTCTTAAACATAGAGTGGTCAGAGGATGATTGGAGAAAATCATCAGAGAGCAAGGCAGAAGTCAGCTTGGAGTGCCATTGACGACTGGCTTGCTTGAGGCCATAAATGCTCTCCTTGAGTTGACAAACCATATCGGGATGTGGAAGGAGTAGACCTTACAGAGGTAACATATATACTTCTTCAGGTAAGTCACCATGTAAGAAGGCGTTATTAATGTCTAATTGGTGTAGGAACCAATTATTTGCTGCAGTGAGAGCTAATAAGAGTCTGATGGTTGTTGTTTTGACAATAGGGGAAAATGTGTCAGTATAGTCCAAGCCTTCTTGTTAAGTGTATCCTTTGGCAACAACCCTACTCTTGCATCGTTAAAGAGAGCCATCAAAATTGAATTTATGCTTGTGAACCCACCTGTAGGCAATAACAACCTTTCCTCGAGGTAAGCAAGTGAGATCCCAAGTGTCATTTTCTTATAGAGCTTGTAGTTTGGCATTCATAGCATCTCTCCCTTCTTGATATTGAACTGCTTACTTGTAAGAACCAGGCTCTTTAAAAGAAGAAATGTTAGCTGAAAAAACAGAATGTTGTGGATTGAGGTGGTCATAGGAAAGGACAGAAGAGAGGATATGAGGAGAGGTGCGGGGAAGGGTAGGGCAGCCATAGTCGGCAAGGTGAGATGGAGGTTTAGGGTGTCTAGTGGAGCGACGAAGGGGGGGTGAAGGTGATGGGGAAGAGGTACTAGGAGAGAAAAAGGGAGAAGGACAGAAAGGGGAAAGTACATAATCAAATAGGGGATAAGAATCAGTAAAGGGTGGTGTGTCACAGGTAGGGAGAACAGGAGAGGGGAGGTTAGATGTAGAGGTGGAGAAAAGATATGGAAACTTGTCTTCATAAAAGATAACATCCCTAGTTAGGATGTAGAGTTCAGAGTTGATATCAAAAACTTTGTAACCTTTGGTACTAGTAGAAAAACCAAGGAAGGCACATTTTTTGGCTCTAAGATCAATTTTCCTCAGTTTTCTTCTTTGGTGGAAGTAAACAATGACAACCAAAGACTTTGAGAGTTGATAAATCAGGTTGGGTACTAAAAAGGATAGAGTAAGGAGATCTGTTAGATAAAAAGGGGTAGGAATCCTGTTTATTAAATAAACTGCATGAAGGATATAAGCTGCCTAGAATTTTGTTGACAGGTTGGCCTAAATTTTTAGGGCTCTGGCTACATTGAGTATATGCTGATGTTTGCTTTGGACTCTTCCATTTTACTGTGGTGTTTCTACACATATTGTTTCATGTACAATGCCTTTTTCTTTGTAAAAAATGTCCATTGAAAATTTTGCAACATTATCACTGCGAATTCTTTTAACTTGTTTGGCAAACTATTTTTCCATGTAAAAGCAAAAGGATTTAATCAATTCTTTGGTTTCTGATTTTAGTTTCATCAAGTAGATCCATATTATTCTGTTCTGGTCATCCACAATGGTAAGAAAAAATTTGTAACCAAGAATGAAAGAAGTATGGTAAGGTCCCCAAATATCAATATGTATAAGATCAAAATAAGAGACTACAATAGAATCACTAGGATAAAATGGTAGTCATTTCTGTTTAGAAAAATGACAAACATCACATTGATCTATAAATTGAAATAGAATGGGAGAGTCTATTTTAGATAGAAGTTGCATTCTTTGATTGGAAATGTGTCCTAATATGGTACGACAAAACTGTTAAGTTGTCATTTTGCACTCATTTGGTATATAAATCTCTCTCATATATTGAAATTATTATTCAAAATTGATGGATTTGATTCTTAATTGTTGTCAGATGATTTCAACACTTGGGAGATGAAATTGAGTTAAAAATATGCAAGGAAAGTGAAGATAATTCGAAATTCTAGTTTGGCAGAAAATTCATTAAGTAAGCGTAGGCACGTGCAAGGATAGAAACAATCTGCAGAATCTGTTTTCAAGTTCAAATTGAGATTTTCATAATCTTTAAAGATCATATTGCTATCTTATCAATGGAGATCTGCAACTTGAAGTGGGGATAAAGATTATCTACTTAAGATCACGAGAAGGAGAAGATAAGAAATCGAAAAAATCATAAAAAGACATTCACGTGTACTATTCACGTGTACTGTTCACGCAACATAGTTTAAGGATAGTTTATGTTTTCTACATTCTTTTCTTCTAGTTAGCATAGTTTAAGGATAATTTATGTTTTCTACATTCTTTTCTTCTAGTTTTCACGACAGCCATAGTTAGGTTTCAATTTTTGCAGTGTTTCTCTAGGGATTTTTAGGATTTCTAAGAAAGACCAGGGATAGAGACTTAACAATTGGCTATTTCTTTGTTTTTCACTTTCATTATGAGTAGCTAAATTCCTTTTCTTGGTTGAGGGAAACCATATTATCATCTATTATGTGTGAGATGTTCCAGTAAAGTTTTTTTGTTAATAAATATTGAGTGCCTTCCAAATTTCTTTATACAATTGAATTGATTGATTTCTAGGTGCGTAACTACGAATTGATTCGTTTAATAGCTAGATTAATAAAACATGATGTTCAGTTTTGTTAATCACAAGTGACAATTAGGATTACCTTCTTTACGTTAGAGTGGGAAATTCTAAGAAGAAACTCATCT
>JAOTJB010000209.1:4597576-4608697 GCA_027123815.1 Erythroxylum minutifolium
ATCACAAAACATATATCAACAAATTTCATTTCCAATAAGTTCCAATTTCCAACATTCACAAAACATACATCACCAATATCCTTTTTTATCAATTTCCAATTTCACACATTCACAAAACATACATCAATATCCAATAATTTCCATTTTTATCCATTTCCAACAAATTCCAATTTTACACAATCACAAAACTACCATTTATATATATGAAGTTATGAACTAGATAACTATCGATAATAACTTGTAATATTATATTATCAATTGGTATAATATATATTATATAATGATTGAATATGATAGTATATATAATTAGTTTATTATAATATCATTAAATACTAACATATAAATAATTATATTAATATAACTTAATTATAAATATTAAACATATAGTATATTTTATATATAATTGCCCTACTATACTACCCTTTTACTCTTTATAATGTACACTTTTAGGTAGGAAGAATACGCTTGACATTAAATTATACATACAATGATAATTTATAAACTTAATATATTACTATTATTATATAATAACAAAACTATATTATATTGAAAATATAAAAATCTAATATAATAAGTTTATTCGTATAATTACAATAATTTTGTTGTATGTTAATAATACTTTTATTTTACTTATTATTAATAAATTATATTAATTTATAAGTTAACATATAATTTATTATAACATTATTTAAATTACTACATACAATGCAACATAACTATTAAACTAATTCATATAATTATCTTTTTATAATTGTATTATATGATTAATTTTGATTAAATATAGATTCCCGTATATATTTACTTATACATGTAACCATATATGTTGTATAATATTTATTTATGTAAGCATATGATAAAATATAACTTGTGCTAGCATTGACCAATATACAATTAAATACTTCTATATTATATTAACTACACCAAACCAAATTCCAAACCAAACATCCATGAACCAATCAACACAAATGACATTTATTTCAGATACACAAAACACAACCAATTCAATTCAATAGTCAAAATTTCAGATCACATTTCAAGTTTTCAACTCCAACCAAATAATTTCATACACAAACACAACCGAACCCAACCAATTCAGTATATCCACAATTTTACATCCACTATCCAAATTTTAAATTCCAACTTCCAAAATTCCAGATCACACAATGACACAAAAAATACCATCCAATCCAACAACCACAACTGTGCATCATCAAACCAACACCGTGCATTATCCAAGTCTCCAACAACCAACACCGTGCATGATCATCAACCCAAATCTATCACAAATTCACAATCCAACAATCCCAAATTTCCAATCCAAGTATCCAATCCAACACAACACAAATTTTAATTAAGCATAAAATTTTCAAAATCAGAAAATCATGTTCAAACTTCGGGTCTTGGACGGTTCGACCTCTTGGTGGGGTGGGTCGTCGGATTTTTGGCACAGGCGATAGCTCCCCTTCTCCGGTGGCTTCAGACGGGTCTCCGGTGGCTTCGGTGCGGCGGCTTTGGGCGGAGAACGTGGTGGCCTCTTCGGATCTGCGTGGAGGAACGACGATGAAGGGAGGAGCACTGGCGGAGGCGGACAGGAGCGAAGGAAGCGAGGGCGAGAGAGAGCACTGGCGGCGGTGAGGGCGACGGTCAGGCGGGCGGTGACGGAGATGGTGAGACTTGAGAGTTGAGAGATGGTGAGACGGTGAGGCTTGAGAGTTGAGAGACGGTGAGACTTGAGAGTTGAGAGACGGTGAGACTTCAGACGGTGAGGCGGGCGGTGACGGCGATGGTGAGGCGGCCGGTGACGACGGTGGTGAGGCGGGCGCGGCACAGAGAGAGAAGAAGAGAGGAGAGGCGGTGAGAGTGTGAGACTTTGAGATTGAGAGACGAAGCAGTCGGGTGGGGTGGGTTAGGGTAAATTTTTTTTCCATTTTTACATAATGGTCCCCCAACTTTTAAAAGTTTACGGTACTGGCCGGTACTGCCGGAACCGGCCGGTACCATCCGAAAACCACCGGTACCGATGGCCATGTGTACCGTACCGGCCGGGGGTCGGAACGGTACGATATCCTTTTCACTGAGGTAAATAATAGAGTTCATTAATAAAAATTATATTTAAATTAGTTATTATTAAAATAATTAGAACTAATCATTTAAATAATTACTTCTTATCGTTTGTAAATTTTTAAATATTTTTAAGTTTAGTCAATATAAAATACTCTAACACTCTTCTCAAGTATAATTGGAACTAAACATTTAGTTGTCACTTAAAATAAACATAGCAGTAACCGGACTGGACTTCTGGGACTAGACATTTAGACATAAAATCAAAAAATTAATAATCCAGATTAAACCTGCCCTAATACTATATTAGAATTTTTAATATAAGTAAAGTGTAGAGTTCATTAACAAAAATTAAGTTTGAATCAATTATTACCAAAATGACTAGAATTAATCATTTAGATAGTTAGTCCTTATCACTTATAAATCCTTTAACATTTTTATGTTTAGTCAGTATAGGATACTCTGAAACTTCATTTGAACTTGTATGTGCTTAATTTATTTGGGTCCAATCTTACAAAATTTAACATGATATCATAGCATATTGTTCTTTAGTTAGTCGTCATCATATGATAAACTGTGTCACATGTTGGGCTTTAAATTAGCTCACAATTAAAGGGTATGTTGTAATATAAGTGAAAGTTTGTCCTGTATGAAAAAAAAATGACCTTGAGTATAGATATAAGCCTAGTGAATTGCTTTTCCTGTCATCAATTAATTTTAGGACATAATCTCAATTGAAATTATACTTGCTTAATTTATTTAGGTCTAATCTTACATAATTTAACATCTACTCTTCAATTTTTTTAAATTGTTTGCAAACCAGATTGAGTATATTAAACAATATATTATTATCTGTATAGTATTTGATAGTACATGTATGGAAACAAAATTTATTATGTACCCCAGAAAAGAAACATTAAAGAAATGTTGCGGAAGAGAAAAGTAAAAGTCCAAAGATTCCTTTTGAAATTACAGTTCAAGGTTACTGTTAAAATAGAAATTTACAACTCTTCCCTCGTTCATGATTCGTGAAACTTGAAAAACTCAGAAACATAAAATATACGGCACCATTGCGCCAAGAACACATCACGCAGAGTGCTTCAACAGCTTTATCTTTTTCCTCCGCTGGCATTCAATGTCTCAAAGAGAACAACTACCCAACCGCCCAAGGCATGCTGTTCAGCAAATGTCAGGTTGTTGTAGCAGTATTTCTACGACAAGATCAAAAATTTTACAAGGAACATACATTAATTGTTAAAGCAATTAGGAATTGATGGTAGCTCTGATTTCAGTTGTACCTTCATGCCTAATCACAAGAATTTTGAACAGGTCAAGTTTCAAATAAACCTTCCTTTCTGGGGATGGATGGCTCCCCCAAAGTTTCATACGTACGTTTCACACAGACTTATAAAGATTGTATTCCTAATAATGGTGCAATTATAAACCCTTTGTTTTTGAGTATGTACTCAATGCTTCGGATCTTGGCATATCACTGTTTATAAACTATGGCACTAAACATAAACGGTAAACCAGATGATCTGATTAGGCGTTGCATAAGTGAGTCGGAAGTCGAAGATTGTTCCAGTTTGCAGGCAAGAAAGCCTGAAAAGCCGAAAGAAAGTGCATAGACAAAACTCAAAAGGGTATTCTCAATCTCCAAGGTTTAATATATCCCTCCCAATCTTAAACAAAAGGAAGGGAAAGTTGACCCACATACACCATTCCAGAGGAAAAGCGTCTTCAAAGCCTTTAACTCTCACTGTCTCTTGCCAGGTTTGTCCCACGTGAAGCATAACTTTTCTGCCCCCCAATTCCCCCATTAACATCTTACTTTCTAAAAGGTTACTTGAAGCTGGCAAATCCACTATAGCCCTGATTAATTGACTTTAAGTTGAACTTGTTTAATTGGAAAGAACAACTACAATTCGCGGGAGCAACTTTTTGCCCCGAGTGGTCAAGAAGTTAGTAGGACATTTTACCATAGGATGCCGGTCAACTATATTATTATGCAACTGTCAATTCTAAACTATTATCCTTTTCATAAACATTACATTTGTTTTGACCTCAACTAGGTACCCACCAGTTAATATTGCTGTTGCAGACAGATGACAGTCTGAAGGAACAGGATTACTGGTAAAGACAATGTGATCATTGTACTTGCAATAAAAATTGTTCACGAAAGCTGATCCCACTGGACCACGCCCTGAACAAAGCTCTCCAAATCAGTTATGTTTTACATTTTCTTCTCCCCCTCTTGAAATCTTCGCATATACATACAAAGTCAATGGAAATGGATCCGCCAATAAATCACCTATCATTTCAAATTCAAACCAAATTTCTAAACCCAGTAAAAGTTTTTTACACAATGGACACTCTTTTTCCCCAAGTGGAACCAAAACTGCTTAAGCATTCAAGTAGTGCTCTAGGAGCTGCAAATAATAGTGTCACACGGTGCCTTGGCTTGAATTATAACCCTAGCTCCTGAAGCAAGCCTGCCAGGAGGAAGCAGAGCCAATGTCAATAATGTAGGCAAATAAAAGGATGAAGTTAAAATGAGGGAAATAGATAATATATTGTTAAAATGTGTGAGAGTCAACACTCAACTTTCTTCAATTTTGATCACTTTCTCCTCGTCTTCTCTAAAGGAATCAAGTTTCTTTGGTTGCCTTTTACATGGCTCTGTGATTCTTTTGCTACTACCATTGGATGCACTACTGCGGGTAGTTTGAGAGTCAGCAGCTCCATCAGACGAGTTTCTAGGCTTATCAGAATTTGGTGATCGCATAGACTCACTTCGTGGATGCTTGCTTATTGAAGCTTTTATTGACCTTGGAATGCATTTTGAAGGTCCAGAAGTTGATTCGTCATTGTCCTCTGCAGAATCCAGTTGCTTGTTTGTCCTGCAATTTATTTTCACACAAGAAATTGCTATCATGTAGAATAAGCAAGGGAGAATCCATCGTTGTATTCTTACATCACACGATACTCCCAAGGTCTCTTAAAATAAAAGCCAGTCACAACTGACGCTCTACACCTAAATAAAAATCCATGAACTACCACCAAAATCCCAACCCTCAACTACCAATATTATTGCCACTAATAAAGTCTAGCATCATTGCTAGGTATATATAAATTAGACAATACCCAACGTTCCTCAATTGTGCATTTCAAAACTCATATATGAAAATGTATGATGTGAATGAAAGTATATGTGGATATGGATGAGCAATATCTCCAGAGTCCAGACGCAATCAAGCAGACTTCAACAGAGCTCCCACATCTATATTAGAATCGAGCACACAACATTGGCATAAGCCACATTCGCAAACCAAAAGCCAAACCAATCTTATGAATTAACTAACTAAAGCGTCCAACAGACCATATAGTATGGCCACTCACTCAAGAAATATTGTAACTGATCAGGTTGATTTATCTTCTAAAACTCAAGTATCTGCAATCTTAAGTTAAGGTAAACTAGCAAATGAAACATTAGTTTGATGATGGGATATAGTAATTACTAAAAAGAACTTGCATTATAACATTGTCAATGAGTTCAAACAATAAGCAAAGTTTTTCTTGTTAAATGGTTTCCAAAATATCATATATTGCACTAGCGTAAGTGTTTTTCTTTTACCAAACTAACCTGTCTGCATTGTAGGAAGAAGAGCGTTTCAAAGCCACTACTCCATTTCTATCTTCCTTGAGCATTTTCGTCTCAATCAAGCTCCCACTAAAGTATTCCTTGTCTTCTAATCTCACACCCATCAGCCTAGGATTGTCTGAAAGACAATCAAACTCGCCTAACGTCACTGAACTAGAGAATAAAGGAGAGCCAAATTTTGAATGTGTAAACCTCGGCTTGTAAGTTGGTACGAGTCCAAAACTATGATCTTTAACCGAAATTGATCCGCAAGAGATCAGCTGCATTAACAGGTTAGCAGCTTTGAGCCTTGCATTGGCAGGCATCCGAATTTCCTCCTCTTCAAGGATCCTAAAACTGTTGATCTTATTAATGTCAGCTCTAATTAGGGACTCCAAAGTTTCTGTCTTGCCACCAGATGAAGAAGCACTAGAGGTTGATGGTGGGGGTGAAACCGAATTCTCGCTTATTTCAGGAATGGGATTCTTTTCATAATTGGATACATGTTCCATAGAACAATCATCAGTGGAAACACCCCTAGTACAAGTTTCTCTAGGCTTCGGTTTACACACAATTTCTTCTGTCTGAGTGGAAGCATGAGCCAAGCCGTCGGTCTTGTAAATTCTGTACTCTGCCAAACTCAAAGAACCATTCCAAGACGAGTTCTTTCCAGAATCCGGAGAAACCCCAGATGAGGCAGGGCGTTGAATGGTAGGAGAAAACTCATCTTCCTGAGAATGCTTCGTATCTCTGCCATTCAAGCTTGAGGATGACGAGGAATCATCCTGACTTCTTGATGAACCAGGTTCTGGCAATTGCTTCAGATTTTGCAATTTTGTGGTCCCAACAGAAGCAAACCGATCTGCGATTGATGTTAAAAAGAAACATCAAGCTTTATTCTTAGGTTATTAACAAAACAATCCAACAAAAACGGGGAATAACCCACCAGAATTAGTATCATCGAAAAGTTCAGAGCCTTTGAGAACGTATTCGTTTCCATTAACAGGAATAATCAAATCATCTTCAGATAGGTCATGCCATACAAATCCATTCTTGTAGCTTCTGAAACAAATAAAAAATATAATACTAACAATTAAAATAAGAGAAAAGCAGGTGTATGTCTGTCTCCCAAATGAAGAAAAGAAAGGACCTTTTGCAAGACCAAGAGTACAAGGAAGCCATGCCTTTGCCTCTCAACACATTAAGCCTCTCAATCAAATCTGCACAACAGACATCACTCAAATAAATAAATACAAAGCAAAAAAGAGAGAATGTTAGTTGGAAAAAAAATGAACTTTACCCCGAAGATAGAGGCCATGAGGAGAAGAGAGTGTGACTTCTATGAAGTGAGGGTGTTCCAAAAGGCGGTTGCGGCACAGATAGTAAACAACTGCTGCTACTCCTCCTACTCCTACTCCTACTTGTTTGTTGCTGCGGTTCTGTTGCTGTTGATATTTCGGGGACCTCTCAGTCCACACTTTGGCTCTCTCCGGACTCACTTGCCTCCTGTTGTTGTTGCTGCTGTACTTCGTCACTCTTCCCTCCATTTGACCAACGCATCAAAACCCAAAAACCAAATCGGAGATCCAAATCGAAAATATTAGCAGACAAGTGAAACACTTGCGATCTGATGCAGGGGAAACAACGACAGAACGAACGGTGGGGCAGAGTGTGTACTCCAAAGCTTCTAGTTTATTTTGCGAGTAAAGCTTTTGGCTGTTTCCTTAACTAAAGTGAAGCACTGTCCGGGACAGAGATAGGTGTTGTGTTGTGTTGTGGTGTGTGTGTTTCTGGATTTTTGTTTTTATTCTCACAATTAATAAGGATTTTGGTGAACTTTTATCCTTTTCTGAGATGGGATGGATGAAGCTTAGTAACTGTTGGGTAACTGTTCAGCGGTTGAGTGAGTGAAGAGTGCACTTGTGGCTGTGGGCTTCCTAATGTATCAGGTCAGGCTATGAAAAGCATCCAGTCATGTCAATCACGACAATGACCCAAGTTCGAACTCCTTTCTTTTTTATATATTTTTTTCATTCAAATTCAATAGATTCACTTTTTATTGATTTATTTCGATAATTTGATTTGGGATTTTAGATTAAGAGACCTTTTCTAAAAATAATAATTGAACATTAATAGAGGGCAATTCTTTGGCACGAGGACCACATTATTCGTGAGAAAACTGAAATTTGCATCATTTTTTATAATAAATGACTGAATAGAAGAATTATATTTAGTTGGAGATTAATTATCGGAATGAAATAAAATAAAATAAAATGTAATATTATTTCATCGTTTGGATAGAGAATTTATAATAAAATGAAATGGAATGAGATGAAAGAGGAGAGTTTCATATTATATCTCATTCTATCTTAAACAATAAAAATAAAAAACTTCCGATTTGAAAAGTTTAGAATAAAATGTAAAATGATATGTAACTTTACACTATATTATATTATAAACTCTTCATCTAAACAACATTTTATTATATTACATTATGAACTCTTCTATTCTTCCCAAACAATAATTTTCTAATATTACATCTATTTACATTCAATTTCATTATAAATCATTCAATTCCATTACATTTTTATTCCGTTTCATTAAAAACTTTACGTCCAACCAAACATAGCCTAAGACTTGTCCGTTCCATACCATGCAGTAAAACCTAATGATATCATCAATTTCTTAGCATAGTTAACGACATGTTTAAAGAAGATTTGTCAATTAAAGTTCTTTTTGGTACCTATATGATGTAAAGCATGTTAAGCTAATTTCAATATGTAATTTGACATAATACGACATGAATCATCCATATTTTCATATCTAAAAAAACCCTTTTTAAATTTTCTATTAAAAATAATAACTAAATAATACAGTATAAACGTTAACATGAATTAGTTATATATTACTAATATAATAACTCACTTTTAAACTTGGTAGAACGAAATAAATTTAACTTAAATTAATAATTTTAGATAATTATAATAAATTATTAATTTAAGTTAAATTTAACAAGTTCGGTTCAAACTTAAGAGTTATTTGGTGTCGTGTACAAATATTATTTGATTAATAAAATATAATATTTATACGCGTATATTTTGTTGTTATTTTTAAACTAAAATTTAAGAGGAGTAATTTTAAAAAATTAAAAGAATTTTAAGACAAATTTTAAAAAATCGGTCAATTTTTAATTTTTTTAAAAATTTATATGTCTTAAAATTCTTTTAATTCTTAATTTTTTAAAAATTACTCCTCTTAAATTTTAGTTTAAAAATTTAAGGGGCCAAAGGCTGCATTTAAATGCATGTGCAGGGCAAGGGGCGGAGGAAAACGTACAAGGGAGGGCATTCGCATACATACGGCATGTCGCCTTCCTATGTCAATTTCATTTCATGTCGCAATTTTAATTTTTAAGTATGAATGGGCACCGATCTTCTCGTCTGTCAGTTGAAGAACTTTCATGTCTACGTTAATTACACATGTTATACCCAGCGCATTAAATTTTAATCACTGTGTAGCCCAAGCCACGACTCAAGTTATGATTCAAATAACTCTATTCTTTCCCAGCTCCTGCCAAGTCTTCATCACAATCACACACCTCTTTAACTACATTCCAATCTCGATCATCCCCTAAACAGTACTCCGAAATTTTGTAGCTTTTACCATTTTCAAATATGTTGTTTAGATAATTTTTTATTTAAATATTTTGTTAAGAAAAATTCACGTTATTACTTTTTAAAATATATTTAATAAATTTCAAATATATAACAATTTATAAATTAAATGATCTGAGTAAAACAATTAATATTAGCGATTGAAAATCAATCAAACGATCAATCTAATTATAACTCAAAATTAGGCAATCAGTTCCGTCCAACAAATCGTTATGAGGATTCCTACAAGATAAGGTTCATTCACGTACACTCAATTCCTTTAGGTGGCACAGATGATCACTTTCTGAAGTTTGATAGACTGTGAAGCGCAATGGTCCCTTGAATTTATAGCTCATTTCCACTTGTAGGTGTCCCAACCATGCATTGATCGAGTCATGCTGGCACTGCATGTTTAGCAACTGTTAAGAAAGTGACCACTCCTGATGTTAGCACATCCTATTAGGAATAGGATTTACGTGGTCCGACACGTTTCTTTAAGCATCCGAAGATTGACGATGCCTAAATGATGATGTAGGCCCTGTGGATAGACAATAAAAAAAATTCCCCCAACCCTCATCTTATGTATATTACCAAAATACGACAACTACGAAACTGCCCGTGTCGTATGGCATTAACTACCTTCACAAGCGAACATATACAGTAAGGGTTTAAAAGTGTGCAGTCTGGAAGATCGGTGTCATTCTTAATTCAAGAGCAAAACATGTAGATAAGGATCGCAATAGATGTACGAACATGGTACAGACAAAGAGATGCGTATTGTAGATATCTGTGTTTCCTATTCAATGCTTGGGCGGAGGAAAATAAACATGGTCTGGTCTCTAGATGATATGGTGTGTGAATCTCGTTGAATGCTAGTGTTAGTACTACAAATTTATAGTTGTTGATTAGTTCTATAGTAGACTTATGCCCGAGCTTTTTTCACACGTCTTGAATATTTTTACTGTATTTTAATCTCAATATACTTCACTCTTATCTTAGTATGTACTTAATAGAATTAGCTAATGCTAAGAAGAACTATTTATTATGAAAATACTTTATTCAAATTTTATCAAGCTTGCAAGAGACTGAAGTAAGTTCTTCCAAATTTATGTGAGGTGATGGCAAAGCAGATCAAGCTGGAATCTCGTATGAAGTACTTCTGAAGGTTTCACCAGATGCTGCTACATAGGGATGGACTAATAAGCCTGTCTTTGAAGTTCGGTATATAAGTAGTAAGCAATATCATGAAGAAGACAAATTCAAGCATGCATTACCGAAACGCCTGTAACTCATCCTAGTAGACAGTGAAAATATAACCATTACGCCGCGTTTGGTTATTGTCTTCAATATGAAGAGACGAAACGAGACCAAAATTTAGAGACGTAACAGAACAAAAATTAGAGACAGTGAGGTGTTTGGTTGTAAAGGACAAAACAGAAAAAAACTGTCTCCGTCTCGAGGACAGAAATGTGTTTGGTTGCAGTGGACAGAACATAAAAACAGTGTCCATGACGAAAATGCCCCTGCAATATACAGTAGAACTACTTTAAATTGATACTCGGTACATTAATAAACTCTCTAAGATAATATTTTTCTCTGGTCCCGACTTGGGCCAGTTGAAAATTTAACAAATTTAGATAAGATAATAAGATAATATATTTTCAAAATACCCCTATGTAAATATAGGATCCCATTAATATCATAAATTAATAATTATATAAACTTACACAAACATAACTAAGACAATTTAGTGAAATATGATTCTAG
>JAOTJB010000209.1:4654796-4671341 GCA_027123815.1 Erythroxylum minutifolium
GGCCAATAATATCCTTTGATTGCAATAATAGTCTTATCCCGATCAAGATGTCTAGCTAAACCTCCTCCATGTAATTCTCTAATGACTTTGCATAAGGAAGTGTGTGGAAGGCATAGTTTGTCTCCTCTGATAAGGAATCCCTCGTGGATGTGAAAATCATCAATAGCTTACGGGTTTATTCACTACTCCTAGATTCCTCTGAAGAATTCATCACCTTCATAATTATCTTTCAAACAATCAAATCCAACAAACTCACATAGAAAAGTTGTCATTAATACAACCTAGTAGCACAAAGCATCACTTACTTGTTCATAATTTTTAAGTTTATATTAAGTGTATTTCACTTATTTATTAGGGTGTTTTTTATTATCTCTAGTACTTAAGTTGTTCATATTTTGTTTTTAGGTAGTAATTCACTTCTTTGGGGCAAAAGGAACAAATTCGAATAAGTTTAGGGTGATTTGGATAAGGGAGTGTTGGATGATACAACTTTATGCTTTTATTTGGTTTATATGTGGAGGAGATTGATTACGTTTGATTATGATTCGTTGAATGCATTTTTGTGGTTTATGAATTTAATCAGTCGTATGCAAAAGGCTTTAATGTGAGTAAAGATATGTTGGCTAGTGTTTTGACCGGTGGTAAATTGCCATCTTGGCCTTCTACTAATACGCTACGTGCTTATGATTCTTTTGTTGCACCTATTGCTAATTTTTATGCCTCTTTATTTGTTAAGATTGATCGCAGTAAAGGCATTCTTCGTTTTGACATTGTTTTGTCCTAAAGGGGAGATACATAGATGTTTATTTTCATCTGATATTTGTGCTTTGTTGGTGACTGTTCAATTCAGGGGGAGATTTCAAGGTATCTCTGTAACTATTAGTCTTGTTTTTTAGCATCTTTTGTCCCAAGGGGGAGAAATTTGGATGATTAGATAATTGTTTATTTGATATTATTGTTTCTTTAGATGTTTCTTGAACTTGAATGTTATTTAGAAGTTACAACTCGATGTTCGATTAAAGGGGAGTTCCTATATGTTATGTGGACTTGACGTTGTGTGTCCAATTATCTTCTTAAGAGGGTGTTTCGATATGTGACAAATAATGCCAAAAAGGGGAGGATTGTTATGATATTTTGGACAGTACTTGTAATTGGACACTTTTGGTTATTTGTGGAATTTTACTATGACGAGTATTCTACTCCATGTGAGATTCTTTGAAGATGAAGTTTATTTGGGGTAAAAATCCCAGTCATGATTGGATTTAATTAGAATCAAATCACTATATCTTGACTAAGATAACTTTTCTTGATAGCCTATTTTAGGGATAATGACTATCCAAGGCAGCTGATTTTTTGGTGATTTTATCTACACTGGATAACTGATTTTCTCTGCCAAATGCGTGAATTTTCCATATTGAATTGCGTGGAAAAAAAGACTACAATATGGTGACTTGGTAGCTGGAATTTCGTGGATCTAAAACTATTTTGTGAGCTGATATTTTGGTGTTTTTGTCTAGATTTGTTGTGTGCTTTTCTTCAAGGGTTGAGTGACTTTGTATGGCTGTTGATGATAGTGTTTTACGTGAAAAACTTTCAGTAGTTTTTGGCTGTTAATGATAGTGCACCTCTTTGTGTATGTTATTTCGGTGATGAAACATTTGTTCATTTGACGTGTTTTGTAGTTGTTGTACGTGGGATATCTCAGTGACACTATTGAAGGTTCATAGCAAATTTTTGGTGGACAACTTCCCGTTCTTTCGTTGAAGAAGCTACATTGTTAGGGGAGTTATTTTCTATTCTCAAGTGTCTTTGTTTATGTCCTTTTTGCTTCAATCACTTGAGTTGTTTTATTTTCTCCTTTTTATTATCAAACATTGATGATAAAATCCTCTGTTGAGGTTAGCACGAGTTGGTCATATTATTGAGTGTAATTTACTTTCACGGGTAGTGAAGACGATAAATAGTGTCAAGGATAGAGTGAGTGGGCTCTGTAAAGCCTTGATTAAAATTATGGTTGTTCTTTTATAAAAGTGATTAAGCTGAGCAAGGACCTCACAGATGTAAACAAGGTGTGCCGAACTGCGTTATCAACTCTCAAGTATTGATTTATTTATTTTGCATTTATTTTTTCTATTTTCGTTTGTGTTAGAAAAGTTACAATTGCTAACACAGTTGCTTTATATCAAGCAACCACAGATACATTTCATAACAACTGCAGCTGAAATATAATTTTTGTGAAACTACACCCTTTCTGATTTACATCATACGTTACTGAAACGAAAACATATAAATACTTGGAAACCTGTATATTAGAAAATTTACAGTTGCTAATACAATTGCTTTATATCAAGCTACCACAAATACATTTCATAACAACTGCAGCTGAAATAGAATTTTTGTGAAACTACATCCTTTATGATTTACATCATACGTTACTGAAACGAAAACATATAAATACGTGGAAACTTGTATATTAGAAGATAGAAAAGACAATTAACACTTAAAAATTCCAATAAAAAGATTATGAAGAAACTTTCGCACACTTGTGCTTCTCTCGGGTTGGCGTTTAAACCAAAAATCTAAATCAAGGAAAAAACAAGTGCACAAAAAAAAGGACAATTGTAAAAAGAAAAAAGGAAAAGGTTTCTCCCTTCTAGGAAGTAGTCTAAAACACAGTGTAGTGAGAGTCAAGTTATATTTTTAGCCGTGCTACTTAAAAGCTTTTCGAGGTACTTATTCGAATGAGACTCATTTCAGTTTCAAGAATAAAATCAATTGCCAAGTTAAATCGAGATTTTATTATCATTTTTTCACTACATATACGATACGAATGTATCCTTAGCCCAACATCAACATTCACACAATAAAGAAGTTCTTTCGAGTTATTCATATATATGTAAACGTCTGTCCTTAAGGAACAATTAGGACCATGAGCTGCTAACCAGTTGGCATAATGGTTTGTTAGTTTTCACTATCAGATTTCCAATCAAAATTGTTAGCAAGCAACATTAGGACGAGCATTGCGTAAACAACAATGCAACAATAGTAAGGGACAGGCTTGACTACCAACATCTAATCATGTCAAATTCCCAATCAATTTGGTTAGTTAAACTAATTACTCTAAGTAACAATCAAATCAAGACTAAGAGATTACCTATTTCAATTATAATAAGAGAAACTACCACTTTCTTTAGTTAAATAATAATAATTGACTAACTTAATAAACACACAAAAACCTATACTACTTCAAATGTGATCCAGCCCAAAATTAAGCATTTCTCGCGGGCCTGCACCAAACAGAATGGATCCATCTTTATTCAATAAATTATAAATCAACTAAGATGTATATTTTGTTATAGTAGTATATAGTTCATCTAAGCATAAAATGTGGCTGGAGTAGCGATACAGAACCAATTACAGGCCCCACTTTATCCATAGAACTCTGAGGTGGCAGAATGCTATTGATCGACGATCCATCCACGCAATCTTTCGCTTCCACAAAAATCTCAATCTCGTACACCGTAAAAACACAAGCCTGCTGTTTCTGAATAATAAAACACCAACTCAAAAGCATTTGGCTGAACCAGGAAGGATCTAAAGACCAAGAGACAACAATGGCAACCACAATCTCAACTTCGTCGACTGTTGTTGGCTTGGGCACTAGTTCCCTGTCTTCCCGTTCTCGCTCTTCTTCAAGCAAAAGAATTTGCCTTAGCTCAGGTACCTCTATATACTTTTACTCAAAACACCATCCCTTCAGTTAGTGATCGACAAGTAGAGTGTTGCATGTAATAACTGTTAATGGGTTTCAGGTTTCGTGAAATCTTCGGTTGCGGCTAGAAATCCGTTGAGGCAAGCTTGTGCCAATGGAGGAAGGTTCATGTGGTAAATTAATTGTGCTGAGATTTAGATTGAGAATTGATTTGATTGAGTTACGTATCAGAATTGTAATGGATGTGGGTTTTGGTACAGCTTTGAAAGGGACTGGTTACGAACGGATCTGAATGTGATAGGATTTGGGTTGATAGGGTGGATAGCACCATCAAGCATTCCAGCAATTAATGGGAAAAGCCTAACTGGTCTCTTCTTCGAGAGTATTGGTGCTGAGCTCGCTCACTTCCCCACTCCTCCTCCTCTCACCTCCCAGTTTTGGTACGACAGATTTTCATTTCACGTACCATTATAATTTACAAATATTATGTATTGGATGATTAACTGTTTTGGGCTTTATAATCGTATTTCTATTCTTCATAAATCATAAAACAAAACTTTGTAGATTGTTCACAGTCAAGTAAGGTCCCACCGAGATTTGAACTCGGGTTACTGGATTCAGAGTCCAATGTCCTCACCACTAGACCATGGGACCTTAGTCTCATCCCTGCCTATTGGTTTAAAATAGTTTTGTATTTCTTTTGTAGGTTGTGGTTGATTACGTGGCACCTTGGACTATTCCTCTGCCTTACCTTTGGGCAAATCGGCTTCAAGGGAAGGACCGATGACTACTTTTAAATTTCAAAGATAACGCTTATTTTGTGCTGCTTTGCTTTCCTCTGAAATCAAATCATGTACAATTTGGCATCTCAAATCTCAATTCTCAGCTTCCCCTTTTAGACCATTGTGTCTTACTCTCATTATATTCTCTGTCCAAGTCATCTTCTCAAGCACAATTAATTTATTACAAATGTCATAAACCTTTCAGTAATTCGTATCGTATCTCTTGACATATTTCAAGAAGAGGAGACAACATCTCGGAAGAATGTTTAGAAAAACAGCTAATTAGTATCGAAGTATCAAATGATTGACTAATTAATTTATGGAATCATGTCATTAGAGGGGAAAGAATATGAGATGAGAAATTTCTAGATTTTTTAATGTAAACGGAATTAACTATGAGATTATGCACCGACCCACCGTATTTCTTAATTCATCGTCACGTTCTACATTATTGCACAATGACATGTTACAATATTTGTTATGATTCGTCTTGCATCATTGCATGATCTTCTGAAAAGGGCTCTGTTGGGTAACAATATCAGAACATGGTTTTGTACACATAACGTTATTTTAATATGATTAGATGAAGAAAATATATATAAACTGTTTCTTAGCAACAAAACGATTTAAAAAATTATTAAATACGACATAATTGTCGACTTAACATGCGCAAAATACTGTGTGGCACGACAAAATATCAAATAATGATACGTTATATTAACCTAATGGAAATGCTATCCCATTTATAAAGTTCACATCTCGTTAATTTAATTTAATTTTTGCCTGGCATTGATTAATTATTTTAAACGTAGACGTGGGGTCGTATATTTATCTTCCTATTAAATAATCTCTCACAATACTTTACTTCTTGTGTCGTGAAAATCAAATCAATCACACAGAATCACTCCCGTGAATGAGGATCAGCACTTAAATGTCGTGTCGAAGAGAATGGCTGCCCATTTCTTCAGCCACTCGATTTCTCTGCCCAAAAGCTCCAAACAATCTAGAGTTGTTAGTTACTTAAGGTTGTTTTTATTTTTATTTTAAAATTTGGAAAAAATTTTATCTATTTGAATTTCTAGTTTTAGTTTTTTCAATTTTTAAAAATTATGAAAACTATAAAAAAGTGAATTTTGTTCTGTGTTTCTATTTTTAAAATCTAATTTACAATCAAAATTAATTAATTATTAATAAGATTAATGAATAATTTAAATTTACTTAATAATTTAATTTAATTTTTGTAATAAAATAAATAATTGTTAATAAATATAATTAAATTTAAAATATCCTCAAAAAATATAAATTTCAAATGATTTGATCTACTAATTAAAATATATTTATAAATTTTAATTTATAAATAAAAGGTTAATTTTAAATTAATTATTTTAATAAAATAAAATAATTTATTAATAAATATTATATAAGAGATTGAAATAAATTTATTTAATTAAAAATAATTTCTCTTTAAGTTTTATCTAATATATAATTATTATCAAAAGACAACCAAATAATTTTTTTATTTGAACAAAAAATAAAAAATAAAAACTGGAAAATAAAAGTGGAACTAAACTCTCTTAAATTTATAAGTAGTTTAGTAAAGCATTTGAAATAATGGTTTGGAGTTTCCAAATTAACATATTTCAAAATTTGTTACAAATTTCGTATTGATTAAGCGTTAAAAATAATGAAGACCATAGATACTATACATATATATATATAATAAATTATTAATTTATGTTAATAATAAGAAAAATGGAAGTAACGTTACCTAAAGTTTTGGTTCTATTCTCCTGTCCTAAAAAATTTTCAAAGCTGTCAGGCTAGATAAGCGGCTCTCATTCATTTTCCTGGCGGGGAGGGAAGATTGGGAGTGATTGATTGATTATGAATTGGTAAGTGTACTGGCACATTTTGTTATTTTGTTATTTGTCAACATTTGTGAAGAAGTCCCTGCTTTTTGGTTTTTTATTTCAACTTCAACCCTCTGCAACGTGATATGTTGGAAGCCGATTCTATCTATGACACGATTGCAAACTAACATGTGATGTCTTCCAGTATTTTTCATTCACATTTTCTTTTCTTACAGTTGTTTGGTTCTTTTCCTTTCCATGCCCTTGAATCTCTTTTTCTTTTAGACTGAATCTCTCTCTTTTTCTTGCTTTTGGGTTTGAGGAATTCTAGGCAACAGTGTTGGACTTGCCCAAAAAGAGTACACTACAGGTTTGATATTTAGTGGGTTCTCAACTTCGTACTGCCACCTTTACCCTCTTTGAATCTTTCCTTCAAGTTTGAAATCTCAGATATCTATCTGCTTTCTCAAGTTTTGGCTTCAAGAGATCTGTTTACTGATTCTGACTACTCTGTATGGACACTGGACATCAATGCTTAGCCTTTAATGCCCATGTAATCTTCTGAATCCTGAAGTCATTACGATTCAGCGAAAATCACTCCAGTTCTGCACAAAATTTTTGCCAAAAGATATGATCACCGCTTAACTGTCCTCATCCCCCATTACTTCTCTCGAACTGTTTTCACACCAGTCTTTCAATTCTCTACATGCGTTAGAATCTATTACTATCTTTATATTATTGCTATTTGAAGAAATAGTAGCTGAAAAAGACTGCTCTTTTTGAACAAATACTAAGTGAACACTTGGAATTTGGCCCCATCTAGGGCAGAGCATATATGGAAGCTGTCAAAGCGAGAGGGCAATGTAAGATTAGAAAGAGAGGGAACTCATCATCTTCCTCTTCGTCATTGGCCCAGAAGTACAGATTCAAGCGAGCTATTTTGATTAGAAGGAAAGCTGGGTCTACGACACCTGTACCAGCCTGGAGGACAAGCACAAAACCTCCCAATTCTATAATGCCAAATGATGAATCTAACAAGTGTCAGTTTTCCCTCAGTGGAGGCCAAGCCAATGAAGTTTCTGTTTCTTCAAGAAAACTGGCCGCTGCTCTGTGGGAGATTAACGGAAACCGTTCTACTGCTGAAAAGGAAATGGAGCTATCACAGGACAAGAAAGAGTTGAGAAGAGGGAAAACCTTTTCAAGGTTGCCACATTTGTCAGATCCATCTCACCATATCATTTCGGAGGTGGAAAATCTATTTGTTATCTCTTATTTTCTTGTACCGATCTGTATAAAGTTCTTGTCTTACGTATTTCTTGTTTCGGTTCTGCAGAAGATTGATCGTTCTAGAGGAGATGATCATTGGACAAGAACATCGGTGGTGGTTTCAAGGAAGCATCAACTTGCTGATTGTAATATGGAAAACTTGGACTCTATTAATAATGCCCGTTTGATCGAGGTAAAAAACATATATTTTCTATTAATGATATAGATGCATCTGAAGTATTAATTATCTGTAAGCGCTTTTGCACTAACAAGTTTCATTCTTTTCCACAAAATACAGATTGAAGCTCAAACCGGAAGGAAAGTTCATACCACAGAAAGTACAGATGGAATTAAGACTTGCTTGAAGGATGTCAGTAACAGGCTTAGAACATCCAAAGAGCTTGTGAGAGCTCTGAGCCATATATGGGGTCTTGAAGAGCATCATTCATCAGGCATGTTCCTTGTCTCTGCGCTAGGAGTTGAACTAGAGCGAGCACGAGCCCAGGTCAACCAATTGATTAAAGGGCAGCGATCCACTCGCCACGAATTTGATGACCTGATCAACCGTTTTGAAGAAGAAAAGGCAGCTTGGAAAAGCAGAGAGCGGAAGAGAATTCAGAATGCCATAGCACACATTGCAGAGGAGCTTGAAGTAGAGAAGAAACTAAGATCGCAAACTGAAAGATTGAATAAGAAACTGGGTAAAGAACTGGCAGATACAAAGGCATCTCTGTCAAAGGCCGTGAAAGAGCTTGATGCCGAGAAGAGAGCTAAGGATATACTGGAGCAAGTCTGTGACGAATTAGCCAAAGGGATTGGAGAAGATAGAGCCGCGGTAGAGGAACTGAAGAGAGAATCAGCAAAGGCTAGAGAGGAAATAGAGAAAGAGAGGGAAATGCTACAACTAGCCGATGTGCTGCGCGAAGAACGAGTACATATGAAGCTCTCGGAGGCAAAATACTATTTCGAGGAGAAAAATGCAGCCGTGGAGTGCCTAAGAAATGAGCTCGAGAAGTACGTAAGGGAAACACTTGGCACAAAAAATAAGGGCAGCTCTCCAAATTATGACAGGATAAAGGAACTTGAAGCTTACCTGGAAAACATCAAATTTGGATCATGGCAAAGCTTGGTGACAGAACAAAATGAAGAGGAGGCAGTAGCAGATGGAGACGTAGACGATGGAGATAACTCGGTTGACAGTGACCTTCATTCTATAGAATTAAACATGGACAAGAGCAGCAGAAGTTACGAATGGAGTTATGCCTGTGAGGGTAATCATGCTCTAAGAAATCCAATGCTGGTACTAGCTGACAACGGTATCAAGGCAAGGAAGTCGATATCTGACAATATTCACTGGGAAAGCATTTCGTTGCAGAGAAGAGATGGCAGTGGCATTGTGAATTCATAAGTAAAAAGCAGGAAACTCTTGATGTGAATGAATGATTGGACCTACCTGAGGTTGGCTGGCTCTGGCACTGAAATATATACGAAATATACACCAATTCTGCAAACTTAAAAACTTTTTCTTTTAAAAAATGAGATTTGTTCTGTCGTTCTATGTCTTCTTAAACTTTCGGGATTTCGTTGGACACACTCTTAGTGTCTCTAAGTTAATTCCTAAATTAGTGTACAATTTACATGTTAACACTTCTAATTGTTCAGTTATAAAAATTTTAATTTTTTAATTCGATTTATTTTAATAATTTTTATTGTAAGAAATTGATTATCTCTTCTAATTATATTTTAAATTTTAAAATTTTATTTATCCTCTTTTAATTTTAAAAATTTAAGTTTTATTCAATCTTTAATTAAATTTTATGATAACGTAATACCGATTAAAATTTTTAAATCTTAAACTTCTTGTCTTATCAATTTAATTTTCGATTTGATTTTTAAAACATAACTTATAATATATGTAATTTTATGCATTAATTTTAAATTAACTTTTTATAATTTATCGAATTTAAAAATTTATTAAATTTAGTGTTCATCTAATTCAAATGTCAATAATTTCAATTTGAGTTTAATTATTATTAAAATTGATTCATTAATTTTGAGTTTCACACCCAAACTCATCAGTTCCTACTCGACACGACAACCAACCTGGACAATCTCAAGATGAAGACAGTTTTATAGCGAACAAGAAGAACCCATAACGCATAATCACGCAAACAACACAAAGCCAGAGAACGGGAAGATTCCCAAAGCGGGGGTGTGCATTTTATCGATAGTGGCGGCGTGACCTGAACCGGTGGCTCCTCGGATAGTTGGAGCCCATGTCCACCTCAGCGGATTGAGTCATTAGTTTTCTGTTTCTGCCATGTCTACTCTAAGGTAAACTAATTATATGATAGTACTTAGCTTACGTTATAATTTATTGTTTCAGGACTATATAAAATATCTAAAATCCAATTGTCGTTTTTCCCTTTTATGAACGCTTGTATCATCCGATATTTCTGTTTCGGCTGCTGTTGTTCCTGTGGAAGAACCACAGAGCTCCCCTTAGAAAAAAGTTTCCCATTCTGGCGCGTGCTCTTTACTCGCTTTCTCTCTTCGGTCCCAGTTACAAAGACTGAGCCAAGTGAGCTTAAGATTTGCCCAAATGAGCAGGCTTTCCAGCATCACTTGTATTTCGACGTCTACGAAGTCTCCATTTTTAGGATTATGTCCATTTCTTTATCCTCCAAAGGTCTTATCTTTTAGAGCAAGCGCTCAACCAGGTTCAATTTAAATGAACCTTCTCTCATTTTTCTTTATCCATGACGATTTTGCTGTTTTCTTTTGGTTCTATGGAAAATGGGATGGTTCTAAGAAAGATTGTTTCTCGTTGCTTTTCTCGGTAACCTTATAGGCCTTTTTTGGTTTGTATTGAAAATGTATAACTTGCATATGGAAAATGTACGGACCAGCATACAAAATGCCTAATTTTCCTTTAGGAGTCCAAAGCTTGACATACCACTCCACCTATTTTCGTGTTGGATATTATTTCATGGAGATGGAGCTCCCATCACATTTCGTGTATGATGTGGGCATGGGTGGCTGTAATTTAAAATTGAGCTGATCAAGAAGTGCCAATGCGATGCATATCTTCCCACTGTCTTGTTGAGTTCACACAAAAAATATTAGAAACAATGATATCGTTTTAGTCATCTTTGCGTGTCAAGTGGGAAGTAAATGGCTTGATGCTTTTTTATGCAAAGAATTCAGTTTAGACTTGCCTCATTTCGATATGTGGTCTTTTAGTTTCATCAACTGTCACCATATGGTTATGATGATTTGTTTTTGCAACGTAAACAGCTTTAACTTGACGGTCTGTAGCTATTCCCTTTTCTTTGTCTACTTGTGGTTAAGTGTAAGTAAGCTAGGATTGGGATGGACAAAGTATTTTCAAGTGTCTGGTATCGTCCTTACAGTTTGATTTATCCTTTCTGCTTTAAGATCTGTTGCAGATTTTAATGCTGCAAGTTACGACATTTTCTTCATTTACTCAATCGTTTTTCTGTTCTTCAGTTGGTGAACTTTCAGAAGAAGATGTTTTGCAAATGTTCCTTCGGGAAAGGAAATCAAAAGGTGATTTTATATCCAAAGCTTCTGATATGCTTTGGCAGAGAGAAGTTCTGAAATTTGTTGATGAAGATGCTGGTAAACTTGCTGACTCTCCTAAAGAGACAAACCAGGTACAACTGTTAGATTCAATTCTCATAACATCTAGGAAAGGAAATTGGTGGTGCTGGAAGGCGTGTCTTGTACTTCTTCTTTGACTTACTTGGTTCTCTTTGAAAGTAATACATTCTGTCATTTGAGCATTTAAAGTAGAAAAGGAAGGTAGTCTGATTGTTCACTGACTTTAATAAGATTTGGCTGATACCAATTACTTGCTTGAAAATGATGCTGCAATTGTTATGTTCTTTTGTTGCAGCAACAACTAATTGCTTATTGTGAAGGTGCTTTAACTATACTTCCTTTTGTTCACTGAAGAGATTCTAATGCGTTTGAGTGGTTTTCATTTGCATCTGCTTTTGGACATTCTTACCAATATTTAATTTCTTAGTTCATCACTCGCATTCATTTGTTTTTTGGAAGATTCTGATGCTCTTTTTTCTCCACGTGTTCCATTAAACAGACACTTTATGGCTGTAAAATGAACAGGTTATGGGAAGTGATAGTGATGATGGTTTCCTGAAGCTATCTAGAACGCAAGAATGGGTGTTAGGTAGCAACTCAGCACCAGTGAATAAGAAAGAAGTTTCTGAGGTATGGCATGTTGTCATTATAGCTATTCAGAACTTATGGTTGGTTGTCATTTATACATTCATCTTGCTTACAGGGACTGCAAGATGATAGCGACAAAAGAAAGAAACTGAACTTTCTGCAGTATGAAGCTGTATGATACTTCCTTCAACTGAAGAATGCTATAATTTTTATTTCAGAACTAGGTTAAAGTTAGCCTGCCCTTCAAATAACATATATGTTACTGATGGTATATGATGAAGTTATTGTTGGTTAACTGTTACTCCTTTCAGATACAAACTTTGCTTTTGTTTTTGAGCTTTACTTTTTATTGGTGTCCGTTTGTTCTTCATCAGGGATACCGGAAATTTATGTGAAATCTGTTGTCATATAGATACTAGATTTTGTTGTGACTAAATGTTTTTCCCTTATTCTTTTAAATTGACCTAAACCTCTTTACCTTCCTGTGGTCTATAGGTAAGGAGACCAAATTTTGATTTCCATTCCTTCCTAACTTCTTACTGCGTTTCATTTGTAGTATATGGAGCAATTTATACCTAAGATATTATTTAAAAAGTATATAACATTGGTGATTCTTTTTCTTCTCTGCAGCTCAAAAGGGAATTGATGCTGTTGTCAATTGGTATTGGAATTGCTTGTGATGGTTATTGTTTGATAACTTTATCAGTCCAGGTACGAGTTAACAGACAAAAGCAACATTATTCTAAATTTGTCACCGTTATAAGAAGTAAAAATGAATTAGAATTTGAGTTTCTTTGCTGATTTAACTGAATTGTTCATCACTTTATTGGTCTTGAATACATAAAAATGACGTGACAGTATAACTTTTTTCAGTAGCGCACTGAACTTCCGAATGCAATTTTAAATGCCTGTACATTCCGTAAGGTCCACGTATGGATTGTTTAAAGCATTATTTTGTTCATACTAAAATGATACCTTTAGTGGTTCCTATACCTGTCATGTTCCTTGGCTTATTTACAAGTGGTATTCAGGCTCTTATTTTTGCAACCTTAGCTGCGGCTTATATAGGCAAATCCATGGAGGGGCATCATTTAATCGGAAATGAGTAACAATAGAAAATGGATTCAAACTTGGCGAAACTGAGAAGCGTCCTCATTCTTCAAATAAATTTGCTCCTAAGAAAAAATTAAATTATATAAATTATAAATTAAGAGAACGGAAGGGGAAATAAGGCTAGGGCAACAATATCATACAAGATGTTTAAATGAAATATTGTCTTGTGATTTGAATCTATACTTCTAATCGAAATACAGTTGAATATAATCTAAATCCAGCTTAATACTCTTTTTATTCGTTTATTACTATATTGTTTGCGATTGTAAGAAATTAGTCTTTGGGTTCAACTTGCAAGCTCCTAAGATATAAGCTTTTTCACAAGTAAAATTGAATTTGTAAATTTTGATAATTAAATTGCATAAATCAATCTCTTAATTCTTCAGTGTCAGTTATTTCTAAAAATTTTGATTACCTTAGAATTTATTGAAGAAAAACATTTACTTGACGTAACTTTCCAAAACAAAACTTTGTGATTAAAAATTTAAGAAAAAGAATGTTGATTATTTTCATTTTAAAGAGCTTTTTAGTTATTAACTTTCAACAAAATCTTTTGAAAAGTTAATTTCAGCAATTGAATCTGACGTTTTTTCCGATTAATAACAAGGCATTAAATTGGAGTCCCATGAAAGTTGAATCTTAATGGGTCTTTCATGAGAAAAATGTATTATGTTTCGGAGGGTTTTAGACATTTGATCCAAAATTTTTTATTCAGTCATACATGGTCAGCATGTCTAGAACCATATCTTTTTATGCTCTTTGTTACCAGGCGTACTAAATGTTAATAAGGGATGGCGTTGAAAATTAGCTTAAATAGCAAGGACCGTAATTCTGCAATTGCATGTTTAGGGAATGTTCATAAGAAAATGTATCTTCAGCTATTTAATTTAGCCTGCTATCTGGAAGATTTATTGCGCTTCCATAAGTTGATCGGAAAAGAATGAAACATCGTCGTTTGTCGGTGCTAATATGAGGTTAAAAAAATGCATCTCAAATTCGAATTTGTTAGTTTGCTTAGTTTCTCTAGTTTTAGTGTCTTCAAAGTGGCTGCATAATATGCATGTTTCTTTTCTTTGTTAGAGAATCATTTTAATTAGTGTTTGATACAAGAAATTGCAAAAGGCTCACCTATTGATTGATTTTACAGGCTGCCATTAGTTATGCTATTGGAGTATTTTTCAGGTTAGAGATATTGTTTGTTTACATGTTTGAATACTAAGAAATCTTTGTCTTCGGATGTAAAAAATCAATGTTGAAAATGAAATCTTATTCCAATCATCAGATTTTAAGGCCCATTTAGGATGTAATTGGTTACAACGAGAAGTTAATAATCTGCTCATCCTAAAACTGCTCTGGTTTGATGTTTTAACAAGATCATCTAGTTATTACTCTCTCTGCTCGCTTCAAGTAAACCAAAACCAGAAAAGAGAAACTTTTTTACTCTCTGTTGTTTTTGATATTCTAACCAGCTTCGTTGTCTTGCAGTTGCTTATACCTGCAACTCTTGTACCAACATGTGAACAATATTTCAAAGGAAATGATCCCTCAAATTTTTATGAAAAAGAAGTCCAAAAAGTACAGTGAAGAACATCTGCCTTGATTTGCTGTCCTCTGTGTTATTTTGTTTCTTTTTTGATAACTATTTTACCTCTCTACCTCAGAATTGGGATAAGAAGTGAAGATGTTAGGGACTCATTAGAGAGATTGATTAAGGGCAGTGGCATTGCACTTTCATCTCCAAGGCTAGTGATTCCGTCTGCAATATATGGATTCTGGATTCTGTCTCATCACTATTTTTCCACTGATTATTTTGATTTCCAGGTAACCGAAAACCTAATCATTTTCCTTTTGTTGATAACTGGTCATGCTTCAGTCATCGAATTGAGTTCAGTTAGTAGTCATTCAGCTCTATTGGGACATGAGACAAGATATCCTGCAGCCGAAGTTGAGTCCTAGCTGGGGTTTATTTGGGAAGGTACTTCCCTCTAGGAGTGCCTTCCTCGGGAAAAAGGTGTTGCTTACTGTTTTTTGTTTCTTACAGCTTGTGCCTGCCATCTTTGGGATGTTTGTGTACAAAGCCGCTGCTCTTGTTCAAGTGTATAGGGATAATGAAGACTTGCAGTTTGTGTTCCCAGACAATGAGGGAAGTTGAAGTGAAGAAGTGTTCTGGAATGGAATGCAATTACTGATCTTTTGCTGCAGATCACCCGAAGCTTAATTCTTGTTATGTACCTATGTCGACCACTTAGAAAGAAGCTTCATGTGATGTGAACTCGGGAAGAAGAAATATCTGCTGATAGAAACCTTCACCATAGTCTGTTGGGAGCTCTACAAATTGAGAAATGGCTTGACTCAACTGAAACCTTCCTCTACACTTCTACGAACACTGGTGGAAGTGGCTTAATTTGTCTTTTGACTTTGAGCTTTACAGTCAACCCTTTCAATTGAAGCCCTTTAGCAAGTTTGTGTTGAAGGAGCAATTTCAGAGATAAAACTTTACGACTCCTGAATATTTGCATATTTTTACTTTCTTATTCTTTTGCTGAAAACTAGGCTTCATATGTTTTGTTTTCAAGATATTATTTCTTGGTAAATATCATGACTTGGTAATAATTTATTTTTCATTTGCAAACATTTTGATTTGTTCAAAAAACAAAAAAAAGAACCATTAATTTGATTATTGTAGTTTTGAGGAATAAAATTATTTTTTGCTTATCATTAAAAGGTTACATAGTTGTATAAATACAATGTATGAATCACCAAAAGAAGGAAACTACTAACTAGGAAACTAACTAAACTAATTTACACCTGTATTTACTCACTAAATATAGAATATTTCTTTTCCGTTTATATCTAAACCAGCACTTCCTCTCAAGTTGGTGCACATATATTTATTAGTCCCAACTTGCTGATGATTCCATCAAAGCTGGGCTTGATCAATCATTTTGCAAGGATATCAGCTACTTGCTGTGTGGTTGGAACATACGACATTCAAATCACTCCATTTTTTAGCTTTTTTTTGAAGTGATGGTAAATTTTCACATGTTTAGTCCTATCATGCTGCACAGGATTGTTAGCAATGCTATTATTGCAGTATAGTTTCATAGGACCATCTAATGGTAGCTATAGCTCCTCTAGTATCCGTTTGAGCCAAATTGCCTCACAAATTCCATTGGATATAGCATGGAACTCTGCTTCAGCACTACTACGAGCCACTACATTTTGTTTTTTACTTCGCCAAGTCACTAGATTTTCCCATACACATTGTCACGCACCGCTCAATTCCCTCTCTAAAATGAAGAGGTTATGCTAGAGATCCCTAGAAGATTCCACACAATTCTACCATATTCAAGATAAGGCTAGAGATGGGTGGAAAACTCTAGATCTTTGTAGATATTTGTAGAGTATTATTGAATGTGTAGATAGTGGTAGAGAATTCTAGAAGGCTATTGTGAGCCATTAGATCAAATAGATCTTAGCCATCCATTGAGGAGGTGTAAGGCTACAAATATCCAAGGGACTTCATTTGTAACATGCCTAGAGGCATAGAGAGAGATTGAGAGCTTAGAGTGTTCTTGCTTTGTAAAGCTTTGTTATTCAATACAAGCAT
>JAOTJB010000209.1:4675245-4692067 GCA_027123815.1 Erythroxylum minutifolium
CCAAATTTCTTGTCATATTTTGGAGTCTGTTGTGTGGCATCAAGGTTTCTAGTTATGACAGATTCATTATGAATTTTGTTCATTTGAAGCTCAACATTTTCAGATTCATCATCCAAATTATTTGTGTTTAAATTTGAATCATTGCCTTGATTGTTTTTTGCAGAAATTCTGAACAGATGTATATTATTGTCGATATATTCTTAGGTCAATACATATGTACAAAATATATAGAAATAAAGAGGGCTATTCTAGGAAACTAATATCTGTACATAATATCCTAATTGATCTAATTTGCTAACTTTTAGGAGTCAATAATATCTAGGAGATATCCAGCTGGATATTTCCCATCATTTTCCTTTTCCAAATTATTTTCCTCTTCCAAATTGTGGTTGAGATTCTTAAAATGATTTCCTACATATTGAAAATTCACACTTAAAAAATCCAAATCAGCCATTCTTACCACCGAATCTTCCTGACTCCCCCTGACCGAATACTCCCCTTGAAGAGGAGGAGAGAAAAAAGGTGTTTTTTTTAAAAAAAGAAAGGTTTCCATGGTTACAAAACATTTTTTAAAAATTGGATCAAAACATTTGTAGCCTCTTTGAGAGGCCGAATACCCTAAAAAAAACACTTTCGTGCTTTAAAAATCAAGTTTTGTCTTATTTTTATTTTGATTGGAGACAAAAATAGTGCAACTGAATATCATGGTAAATCCAAAAAAAGTCTGGGATCCGGGTTATGTTCACGAAACTTTTGCATAGGAGTTTCAAATTACTAGATTTTAGAGGGCATATGATTAATTAAGAAAACAACAATTAAAAAAGCGTCACCCCAAAAAGTTTTAGGCACATTATTTGAAAGCAACAATGCTCTTCTGACGTCAAGTAAATATCTATTTTTCCTTTCCGCTACACCGTTTTGTTGTGGTGTGTCAACACAAGAACTTTGCTGTATAATCCCTTTTTCAGAAAAAAAAAATTGTGTCAAAACTTTAGAAAAATATTCCCTACCATTATCACTCCTAAAATTTTATATATTTGCATTAAATTGATTTTAAACCATGGAGTGAAAAATTTTAAAAATATCGACAACTTCATGTTTTTCTTTCATCAAAAAAATCCAAGTGAGTTGTGTGTGATCATCAATGAAAGAAACAAACCATCTTTTGCCCAAAAAAGTGGGAATCTGTGATGGACTCCAAATATCACTATGGATGAGTTGAAATGACTTAGATGAAACGTAAGGCCGAGAGAGATAAGAAGATTTGTGATGTTTTGCTAAAGCACATGCTTCACATTGAAATGAAGATGGATCTTTATTAATAAATAACTTAGGAAACAAATATTTCAAATAGAGATATCCCAAACGAAAATGCCATCACAAAACATCTTGATCACTAGACATAAACTCTAACTTATGATAAGAATTTTGGACAGCCATACATGAATGCAATCCATCTTCAAAGTAATACAATCCTCCACATTCTTTAGCACTATCAATCATCGTCCCCCAAGCTAGATCATGGAAAAAACACATAGAAGAGGTGAAATTAGTTTGACAGTTAACGTCACGGGTGAGTTTACTAATCGACAGCAAATTATAGGACAATTTAGAAACATGAAGGACATTGTAAAAGATAATTTTAGTTGACATTTTGACAGTTCCACTGCCAGCAATGGTAGCAAATTTGTCATCTGTAATTTTGATTTTTTTTATTTCCTACAGCGGGATTATAAGAAGAAAAAAATTGAGAGAAATATGTCATGTGATCGGTAGCCCTAGAATATATGACCCAAGGACCAAAAGATTGATTTGAACACACAAAGGAAGAAGAAATACCTTATTGGGCTGAAGCACAAGAGGAAGAGGAGTTAAGAGAAAATTTTGGAGAGTTAAAAAGCCTGTATAAGTGTTGAAGTTGATCCTTGGTGAAAGACACTGAGTCTGAAGAAGCAGTCTACTCCTGAGAAGTTTTAACCACAACTGTAGTAAAATTGTTAAGAGAAAATTTTAGAGAGTTAAAAAGCCTACACAAGTGTTGGAGTTGATCCTTGGTGAAAGGCACCGAGTCTGTAAGAAGTAGTTTACTCCTGAGAAGTTTCAACCACAATTACAGTAGCTTTCCTGTCCCCCTTCTTTTTATTTTGAGGCGGATTTCCATGGAGCTTCCAATACTTGTCCTTTGTATGCCACGACTTGCCACAAAAATCATAAGAAACCAATTTTTTCTTGTCACTACCACCATCAACACTCTTGGAAACTAGCGCCATGTTGTCTCCATTTTGCATCAAGTGGACAGGTTCGTTCATCACATGTTTTCGAGCTTCCTCTCTGCATAGTTCAAAAAACACAGCTCGTATTGAAGATAAAGGCTAGCAGCTAAGAAGTCAGCCCTTGATTTCATCAAAATCGTAATTGACTCCAGCGAGAAACCTAAAGACACGATCATCGTCCTCTTTTTTTTTTTTTGCCCTTGCAAGATCGTTGGGGTTCTCCCATGCATCATCATAACACAAATCCAATTCTCGGCAAAGAGAGCATTTCGTTGAAATAAGTTGTGACATTTCTATCGCCTTGTTTAGAGAGCCATAGTTTCCTTTTCAATTCAAAAATTTGAGAGGAATTCCCAAGATTAAAGTATGCCTTTCTAATAGCATCCCAAATTTCTTTTGCATTCATGTACATGACGACGAATTAGTTCTTCCATGGATTTTAGCAACCATCCCATAATCAGAGAATTCTCAAAATGCCAACGTCGGAACGTGGGGTTGGTTGCTACTGGTTTTGGGTCCTCTTTGATCAAAAATCCAAGTTTTCCTCTACCATCCAGGGCTAGTTTGACAAACTAAGCCCATTTCAAAAAATTATGATCGTTAAGCCTCACCACTGTAATATGCAAGGATGGCAGTGCAACATCCAAACTGGCCGGAGCAGAGGTGACAGCTGGCTAGTCGATTGGTGGACAGGATGTATTAGAGGTATTAGAGATTGTTGACAATATGTGACAGAAAAAAAATTGAGTAAGGATCAAAGGGAAAAAAACTAAATCCAAAAAATTGAAAAAAAATCTGACTAAAAGGATGAGGAGAACCAAAAAATCGAAACTTCAGAGTGAAGAAATCGATTGCAGAATACAGAACAAAGAGTTGGTAGCCCCAGGGAAAGAGAAAAAACCCTAGTGCTCTGATACTTTGTAAATTTGAGGAATAAAATTATTTTTTGTTTATCATAAAAAAGTTACAGAGATGTAGTATGAATACAATATAGGAATCACCTAAAGAAGGAAACTACTAACTAGAAAACTATAAACTTGGAAACTAAATAAACTAATTTACAGCTGTATCTACTCACAAATTACAGAATATTTCTTTTCCTTTTATATCTAAACCAACAATTACATTTCTTGGTAAGCACCATAAAGAAAAAATTAAATTAAACATGCTAAAGTTTTATGGTTGCAATCAGTAAATTATAGAGAATTGTTGATAAAATGAAGTCACTTAAGATTTCACCATTTCCACAGCCTTTCAAAGTTTCTCATTGTTTTGAAAACGGCAAAGCAGTAAATTGATGCACAGATATGAAATGATGCGGTGTGTATGAGTGTAGAAAGGTATTCTTGCAATTCATTTACTCATTCAACTTCATTGAGAACTAAAAGTAGACACAATGTTTGAGATGCATGCTTGCATTAAGTCGATAACTCTACGCTGTTGTTTCTTTTGCAATACAATTGAAAATATTCTCATACCCAAATGACGCATTAGGCCATCCAATTTCAAAGGAAAATTTAGTGCCACAGATACAGAAACCGAAGAATGATTTCAAGAATTGACTAGGTGGAAATCATAACAAGAATAAAAACATAGCTAAAATATACATGCAGGAAACAGGACATCAGGGCAAACAAGGTCAAGAAATAGTAAACTCGTCACATTGCCGACAAATATGGAGCGAGTATCAGCTTCAATTTTAAGGAGTGGTCTAAATTATAAAATTATCCTCTTAAAGGTCTCTCAAATAAGGACTTGAAGAGTTACAAGTCACTTCAATTTTAAAAAACAAAATCACAATTGATTAAAAGCTATAAACATTTGCTTATTGTTACAATCCATAAACCAGGTATGACTAACACCCATAGAAGGGAAAATGCTTTACACATAAAGTCAATGAATATGCTACACATTCTCAACATCCCTCCAGTTGTCCAAAGTCTCATTCTTTTTCTTCTTCTGGTCGTTACTGTTTTGGGAAATAGTAAATTGGGAAACAGTTATTATTCATCTTCTTCTCCTCCTCCTCCTCCTCTTTCGAGACTGAAAACAAAAATAAAGATGTGAACTTCATAGAAGCAAAGATTTCGTTTATTTAGGACACAGGCTTAGTGCAAAAACGTCTTATTAATCTTATACCTGCAATGGAACAGATGGATATCCCTGAACTTGTTCATCACTAACCTAAAAGAGTAGAATAGGATTACAATGGAGTTTAATATTAGAACAAGCCTGTAAACAACAAAATTCCATCTATAAGAAGCCAAGGAATAAGCAATCATTTCTGAAAACTCTCCTTATAACACTCTATAATGGGCTATTATTGGAGGGATCAACCTGTCCATAGAACCTCAAAAACAATCATAAGATTAAAAACAACTACTCGTAACTACTGCTGCAACTAAATGGATAAGAGAAACGAACTTTTGCAAAGAGGGTATATGGTAAGTACAGATAGGAAAAGACAAAAGCATGAAAGAAGTTGGGAAGAACTTACAATGGTGGCTAGGAGCATGTTAGAAGCCGTGAGAACTTACAATGGTCAGGAGCTGAAACACAAGTAAAGATGTGAGCTTTATAGGGAGGTGGAGGTGGTAGCTGGGAAGAAAGAGAAAGATAAGACCATTCTCATCTTTCGTAACATTATCAACGCTACAAAAGAAGCATAATATAATTGAAAGATAATTAATTATGAGAGAAGAAATGAAATACCTTATATTTATGGTCGAATAAAGAGAGGAGGTATGTGAGAAAGATTGTTAAGTCTAGATTTCTTGTCGAAGAACATGACACTCATCGATATCCAGTCGCTGGAGTCTGGGGATGACTGGAGACAGTAGATGATGTGGCAATGTCTTCAAAATTGGGCATTTGGTCAATTGGAGCACCTGAAGACGTGGCATAACTGTAATTCTCTCCATCAACCACTCATCAATATCATCCCAATCTTACCATTCTATAAACCCATAAAATACAACCATTTTCAGTTTTGGGAATGACACCAGTGAAGTTGGTTCTTCTTTTTCAATTCCCATAAATTCAACACCCAATTTTTTTACTCTCATACTCGACAAGTATAGCACTTCAATGCATGGCAACTTCCCCAATGGAGGCAATTCTTCACAATTTTCACAAATATTAATCCTAAGCACCCTTAGCAGGTTCAACTTCATCATCCAACTTGAAAACAATGTCTTCCCTTTATAATGCTCCATGTACAAATCTTCCAAATCCAAAGGTGGCTCTAAAGCTTCGAGTAACTCTTCCTCATTTTCCTTCCTATGATATGCTCCGTAGTACAAATTCATCTGTGTAATGTCCTTCTTTTCCTTGAGTTGTGCTGTTCTGGCCTCCTCTATCTTGCTCACTTTTCCCAACCCCCATATGTTCAAAGTTCCTCTAAGATTATTCAACTTCCCCAACTCAACAATAGAAGAAGATTCATCATCATACAAGTGTATGTAGAAGTCAGTCAACTCTTTGAGACGCCAGAGATTTCCTATTCCTTTGGGAAGTTTTTTTAACTTGGAACAAAACCTAATATCCAAGTACATCAAGTTGACTAGTTCTCCAATCCCTTGAGGCAATTCTATCAAATTCTTGCATTCCTCAAGAATTAATGTTTGCAAATTGTAACAATTACACAAAGTTTCAGGCAACTTGTCTAAATTTGCATTACAAGACAAGTCAAGCCACCTCAAATGAACTAATTTACTTATTGAAGATGGAACTTCTTTAATGTCACAACCTCTGAGGCTTAAAGTTCTTAGGCAAGTCAAATGGTCCAATATATCCTTAACTACATTAACAGTCGATAATGATTTAACAGACAAATTGCGCAATTTGTTGAGACCATAAATAGAGCATCTTTGAACATCTTTTTCTATTAACGAAGTTAAATGACGAACATTTGTATCTGCATGTAAGGAGTTTATATTAAGCTCAGTATCATTTAAGACCTCAATTATCAAGCACTCATTTTTGCATAATGTTTGGGCCAGATCACTCACCATGTCATGCAACATACAAGTACAGTCATTGTTGGACGAAATTTGGAGCAAAGAACGTGCAGTTAAATTCTCAAAGTAAATCTCACCAACCATATCCAAATCTTCTTCTTCTGCTTTTCCCCTTAGATAGCCTTGAGCCATCCACATAGCAATCAACTTTCTTTTTTCAATTTTATAATCTTTGGGAAAGATAGCACAATATAGAAAACATTGCTTTAATGGTAATGGCAAATCATAATAACTAAACTTCAAAGAGTCTAAGGCATCATCACCTTCCCATTCATTTCTTTCCAAGATTCTCAACCATTCTTTTTCAGATTTTTTAAAACTCAGGAGTCCTCCCACAATGGTGGCAACAAGAGGCAAACCTTTGCACTTATCTGCAATTCTTCTACCAATGCTCTCCAAATTTTGACGATCACCTTGAATAAGAGTGATTTGACTAATTATTGATCAACATTCTTCTGAAGTCAAAAATCCTATCTTATATATGCTCTCAGGATTGCACCCTATAATTTTAGCAACCCTTTCATTACGCGTAGTCACTAGAATTGTACTTCCTGGCAAACCACACTTAAAAAATTGTTTTAATTCTTCCCATTTACTATGATTCTTGTTCCAAACATCATCTAAAACAAGCAGGAACCTTTTCTTTTTAAGAGTTGCACTTATCTCCTTTAATACATTCTCTAATTCTTTGAAATCTCGTGTAGAGGAAGAAACACAAAGAGATTCAAGAATTGCTTTAGCAATGCGCATTTTATCGAAAAGTTCTGAAACGCACACCCACATCTTCTCTTCGAAATGAGATTGAATCTCGATATCATTATAAATCAATTTAGCCAGAGTCATTTTGCCAATTCCCCCCATCCCCACCAAGGAGATGATATGGAGCTTGGATTTAGCATTAAGTATCATACTCTTGACTCTATCTTTTTCTTCATCTCTACCTTTTACATTTTGTGTATCGATGAAAGAAGTGGTCACATGTCTCTCAATACGCTTCTCAGTTTTTTTGGACGAATTAAGTTGATACCTAACTTTATCAGTTGCGATGTCATCTAATCTTTGTTGAATTTCTCTTATTTTGCCTCCAACTACATGACGAAGACCAATATCACTTGTAGTAAAGCAGATGCAGCGAAAGGAGGAGAGTACCTTGTCCTTGAGATGATTTTGATTGGAAGGGTGGTATTGATTTTGGAGCTGTGATGTCTGAATCCAGGTTTTCCACTCATCTAACACATCGTCCATGTCATAGGAAACAGCTTTGAGATCAGACAGCCAGTTCTTGACAGAAGCCTCCTTCACTTGTTGCTCCTCTGCATCGTCCAGCACAGCCTGAATGGACTTGAAATTGCTCACAAGTTTCTTGATTTCGTCGTTGACTCCACTCACCAACTTCACCTCTTCTTTGATAGAACTAAGCACCATGGAGGTTAGATCCCCCAACACAGTAGAAATAATAGCATCAACCATTTTCAGTGATCAAAGAGTTTGCAAAGGATTATGAAAATTTAAAGGAATAATTGCTTGGCAATGGCTGTGACAAGTTACGGATGGAATTGGAAACTCTCCATTTATAAACTGTTAATTACGAGGAGCTTGTGTTGTATTAAAAATGATGAGCTGTGTTACATCTCAACGAATCTTTGTGTTTTGTATCTTTTAAATTAGAAAATGACAAAGTAGCATTAGATAAGCTGTTTGTCAACTATCCACTCCCATTCATCTCAACTAACGTTTGTATAGTTTTTTATTTTCAGGATTAGCAAAAGACAAAGAACCATTTGGTAAGCATATAGAAAAGTGTCTCTTAGTATGCATTATAATTGAATTCGGCATCTTAATTAATTGTATATGATAAGCATATAAATGATAAACATCATATTCATGTCATTGGTTGTCTGTATCTCCAAGAAAGTATACAGTGACCACAATTATGTTCCTCCCGCCAATTATTTAATTCTCTAATTATTACATACCCACCCGGTTACATGTGAGTTTAGGTTGCATAATTGTAGTTGCTCAGGCTGAAATAGTTTATCCATAATCTTCACACTCTTTCGTAACTCCGCAGGAGCACTCAAAAGAGTTTCTCATCACAACACATCAATGAAGAAAACCATAATATAACAATCAGAAATCCTTCCAAGCCATCAGGGAATTATTGTTTCCGTATATAAGCAACTTGAAATATATCTATTATTATCCTGGAATAGGCCACAAATTTCAACTACATTACTTCAGCATCCTAAATCAATAAGAATCATATTTATACATCTTGAATGGGTTGTTATTTAATGCAGTATATAAAGCATGAAATGCCTACACAAATAGATGCTTACACACTGGTCGAAGACTATCTACAAAATTGAACAAAAGAATCCAGCAATCAAGTTGTTGACGATAGTCTATTTTGATAGCTTAAGAATGATGTGCATTGAGTAGTGCTCGGTACACCATGTCGATGAATTGATTGTCCTGCCACAGATATACAAAGGTTATATAAACAAACGACTGCACCAAAACACGATTATTGTTTTGATTACGTAATCATAAAATATGAGTATGAAGCTGAGCAAAAAAAAATTGATGCCTCCAGGTGATGACACTCTTTAACATTACAATGAAACATAAAATGGCAGAGATCCTCTTGTAATATCAATGAAAAGTTCAAAACAATTATTGCTTTAATAGGGTTTGCCTCCTCTCAAGTTTCTAAAACCACATTATTGGTCATCTCAAAGACTCAAATATTTTCGAATCATTACTTCATTAGTACAAAAATGTCCTGATTTCTTATTTTCATCTGCATTGACATGCGGCTTATTTATTTAATAAAAACTGAACTATTCACTTCGAACACAACGTTAGACAAATCAGCATGATATGGAAACAACACAAGAGCATCAAAATCAATTGTAGAAAAGTTTTAAGGTTCAAATTTTTTCTCACATGATTTTTTTATTTAGTGAAATCTAAACCATCAACTTCGAGTTCAACAGTGATGATTTAAATCAACATGACCAATTAAATCAATAGTAAAATTGTGAACCTTGACCCGCTTTAATATTCTGGAACTTACAAATCATTTTAGCACTCTTGAAAAACAGACCTCAAAATTAGTTTGATTGTTAGTGGCTGTTTGTCAACCTATAACCCAAATGCAAAATTCTCAAGCAGCAGCTTCAATCGTTGCTAGAAGTTAGTAGTTAGGCCGCTGATCAAGTAGATTGTAATGATTTATAGTACCAGATGGGATTGTAGAAAATGAAATCTTTCATGAAGCACTTCAAACAGTAATATTTTTATTTTCAAAAATTGCAGAACTAAGATAAGCGAAAAGAAAAGCCAAGGACATCTCAAACATACGGAAAAGAGTCTTAGCAATATTGGGAACAACACAGAAACTAATATGATTGAAAGCCAAATCCAAAGACAGCCAATGAAGCTGTTGACTGTCATAGCCATTGAAAGGGGAAATAGAATAATGATATTGATTTTCAGAAATTTCAAAAAGTAAGACAAGTGGAGATAGAAGTCATCAAAACTGTAAACTTTAACAAGTCCAAAAACAGTAAGAGGACTAGAATGAAAGCAGGTTCAGAAAACATTTGGAACTAAATTTTTGAATTTCAAAGGTTACGAAAAACTAAGATAATGAAAAAAAAATGAAGGCTAAAGTGCAACAGAAACTATGAAATTGATTAAACCTTAAAATTAGAAGAAAATGAAACATGAATTGATACATGCCCTAAGAAAGTAGGACAGTTTCTCCCTGGAAAACAAAAATATCCAGAATTTCGTATCAGAGAAGCCCTATCCAAACACTATAGAACTTTTCCCCAAGGCATGCCATGGGGGGTTGGAAAGTTGTATAAATGTAGGTGAGATCAAATAGATTCGTAATCCTATAAGATTTGCCTTAGTTATCAACTAATCATCATTATCATTGAGTGGTAATGTAAGAACCTTCTCAAGGATCAAGTGATAAATGTGAGTTTTGCTATAAAATTGAACTCGATAGTCAATACACAAGCCTCCTAATCCTTGACTCCAGCATTAAATATTTCTTTGCTTCCATAAATCGACAAACTAACCTGTAAAAGCACCAGTAATGCATCCCGAACCTTGTCTCTGCTGAATACTGGCCCATAATTTGGTGTCGGAAAAGAAGTAGGAGTAAGGGATGGTGGAGGAGTGGGTGGAGGGAAAGGTTGAAGCAATGGAGCACCATAGGAACGTTGCAAGTTCATAGGTGGATTAAGGGGAGGAGCAGTGGGAATGGAAGAATAGGCGGGTGGTGGTGTCCGTGTAGAAGAGGGTGAAGGAGGAATAAAGAATGAAGATGGCTTTATAAGACTAGCAGCCCGGTTGCTGTTGGTGTTGATATCAGAGGAATCAATGGATAGCATTGGAGGAGTAGATGCTGAAGGAGGAGGAGATGGTATTTGCAAGGTTGGCAAGGTGGTAGAGGTGACAGTGGTAGGATAAGGTAAAGGGAGTGGGGTTGAAGTTGGGTAAGGATGACCAGCAACTAATACATTTGAAGCACTCCCAATTGTCAAAGCTGTCTGCAGTCAAACAAGAGGTAAACATTATCTGTGATTTTATATGCAGGCAAATTAGAGAACACTAGTCAAGATGTGGTAATATTATTTGGAGAGGGAATTAAAGAAACATATAAGATTTGGACGCCTTACATCTAGATTAATTGAAATATTACTCTTGAGTGAATTCCTTTGGTAAATGCAATTCAAGTTATACCATAAGATGCATTTTTGCTTATGCAAATTATCTAATCCATCTTTTTTCGCTCTTCATTTTCACATATCATGCATGATTCACAAAGAAGACATCCATGGGACCCCATCAACCAGATAAATGTAAATAAAAGAGTTAAGCGTGGTCTAAGGGCAAAGCTGTAAAGGGCCCATGATAAAAGGGCTCACAGGACAGTGAACATAACTCACTATGCATCGGTGCAGAAAGGTGAAGGTAAGTGCAAGCATTCTTAAAAACAAGAACCAGTATTGCAGGTCGGTTGAAATTTCAAGAGGAGTATTGCAACGAGGACTTTCAATTAACATCTTTCATCAATTGAAACACCAAAATGAGTTCAGATGTCTTTGAGAAGCATATAAGAAGTAAATCCTAGTAGTACATGGAAACTGTAAATTGCAAGAGGAAAAAAAAGAAAATATTTTGAACAAAGAACAGTATCACATGCTACCCAAACAAAATGGTTTTATCATATATATCAAAATTATGTCTCAGAACTATCTGAAATAATATAAATTCTATTATTATCAAATAGAATGCTTAGATACACATGCTAAGAATGTAATCTTTCACTACCAAATATATGATGTTTTCTAAAATATAATCAAAGAAAAATTCATAGGATTCAGAAACAGAACTAAAAATCTAACAATAATACCAGATGAGTCCAAAAATGCAGTAAGGAAAGAATTGTTAAGACTCATGTAACAAATGCAGGATAATGCTTACACTAAAGAAGTTCACAAAGGCAGGATCATAAGGCACATCTGTGACATTGGAATCAGTAGAAGATGAAGGCTCGAGAGGACCATCCATGACTGCCATTGTTGGTACTGATTCCAGTTCCTCAAATTCACTGGCTTGCAGCACTCTTAATTTCAAAAAGAAATATGTCAAAATACAGGCACATGAAATATTCCTTACTTGGGTGTCTAAGAAAGTAACTGAGAACATAAAATTCCAAATCCAATCACAAATTTTACAAGAGCTATGAACTAGGATATATGAAAAAAAGTTCAAAACCACAGTCACATCTAACTCCCAAACTTTTCTTAGATTTATACGCTTTGTGAGCTTTAAAGAGATGTCCAAATTTCCCAGAGAATTTCAATAACAAAATTTCCAAAACCGGATCTAAGGATTTCAATAGTATAAACGGCCCCTTCAGTAAATACTTGAGATTTTAAGTGCATGAGACAGCTAGGAAAGAATAATTCTTAAAGTGAAATACAAATTAAGCTGAATGTTAGCAACCCTGTATCATGATCAATACAGCTTCAAGTCCTTAGTCACTAAATTATGATACAAATTGACCAGGTAGAATTATGAATGACTTGGTAAACATCACACCATAACCAAATATCTGTAGTCTTGACTGGAATCAAAATGCATGAACCTTCTAAAGGAAAGGAAAGACTTTGAGTCCTTATTTCATGTCCCCTAAAGGTAAAAGTAGCTGAAGTAACATCAATAATACCTTTTAGTTGGGGAGACTTTTGACTTTTGAGGCACCTTGGAGTATGCATTGAGTATCCTGGTATATGTCAAAAGCATGGAGAAATTATAACCCGCGATTAAAGAAGAGTTATTAAACAAACATACATTGTTGAGTTATGTCCATTTTTCTTCCTAGAATTAAGTTATAATTGAAAAAATGCAGCATTCATGCAGGACCAAACAAGTATGCTGAACAAGCATATGCCAATGTCCATATGAGATGCTGTAGTCGTGCTAAAAGAATTACAAAACGAACACAATACTATGGAAGATGCAATGATCGCATTAGTCATGAGAGTACGTGTGAATGTGAATGCAATTCCTCATCTTGAATAAAAATTTCTCAAGCATATGGGATTTTCAAAAGGCCAAATCAATTTGTTCCTTCCATTTCCATAAAAGCACGCAGCTTGATTGGCAGAAATAAGCAGGGCTCAAAGCTCCAAAGGAGGAACACCTATTCATCTGAAAATTATTCTAAGTGCATGTAGGCATAAAGCAGACATATATAACAATCTCTAACTAGTGTACAAATACACCATTTTATGTAAAGTTGGGTCAGCGTTATAGTTAAAAGCATGTAGACCTATTACTTATGCTTCACAAACCCACAAAATGTACATTTTCATCAGGATCAAAATAACCATTGGTACCAGAAAACATAAAGTTAAAGGCAGATAGTTCATGAATAAGGAAATTTTACACACAAAAAAAAACTATGTACATATACTACTGTCAGAAGATTATGATGTACCTGTTAAAAAGATTTGCAACCTCTTCACACTCACGTGCATTATAGAACCAAATGCCATTAACTTCTTGGTTAGCATTTCGGTACAAGAGATAGGGAACCTGCACCTCAAACTCAAAATCTCCCAGTATATTTTCCACCAAATTGTCTGAGAGCACAATATATTGAAGTGAAGACCGTTAATCAAAATCAGAAGTATCATATATAGGTTACATAGATGCACAAAATACAATTTGTAGGAACAATTTCTAAAGATAATTTATTATTAAGAGCCCTTGTGTTTGGGCTATTTTTAAGGACACTTCCCCTTATTTCAGTTATGCATCAAGACTCTATGTTTTATCCACTCCTTCCCTTAAGGCAGTTACTCGTAGCAGTAGAATAACACCATCCCTGAATCAAACCTCACTCTCTCCTTATGTCAACATTAAAGTCAGACCCTAAGAATTTCTCAGCATTACCCAAAAGAGTGAAGTTCTGTTGACACCATCATCCAGAGTTCAATTGTAGACCCTTTATCTGATTTTGCCTTCTTCCTTTTTGCCTGAATTTCTATTTCTTGACATTACAAAACCAAATCCATATACGAAGATTCTTAAGAACTAATCTTCTAAGCTGCACACACGTCTCAAAAACCAAGAATATTCAAAACCTCAAATAGCAAATAAGGCAAATGATAAAGATGATCCGCTAACCTGTATTTCGCCGATTCATGACAATAAATTGAAAACGTGGTTGTGTATTCCTGATAACGGCAACAATCAACGATGATCATTTGGAAGCAACACATTTCTGACAACAAAAAAGAAAACATCACGACAAGCTCACCTCTTGACAACGAAAAGAGATCCTTCCACGTCCTTTCGACTCTGCCAGGAAGAATCCACAGATCACTGACGAGAAAAGGAAAACGAAACTAAAAAAAAACACAAAATTCAATAAACAAGAAACGGGAGAACGGAAGGCAATGTAGGATCAAGTTGGTATGGTGTACCCATTGGGTAAGGTCGACATTGAACTCGTAGAAGGTTACATGTGCGGCAGTTATGAGAATTTCCTCGACGAAAGGGTCGATTCGTTGAAGAACAGTTAAATTAAGGAGCTTTGTGCTGTGTTGGTCCAAATTGGGCATCAATTTCCCGTTTTGAGACATTCTCTGTGTTTCAACTATTGTTATTATTATTATTACTGAAGTTTTTAACAAATTGAAAGCAATTACTAGGAAACCCTAACCCTATTAGGGATTTGAAGAAAGACGGTGGGTGACGTGATTTGATGGTTGACGAAGAGGTTGTTGAGTTGGGGCCGGGGGTCCGTCGGATTGAACTCGCAGTCGCATATGGTGAATGGACAAAAATAGCCTCTCTCTCAACTTTGGGCCTACAAATCTTTCTCCCATACTCAATCATTTAAGCAGGCTTGAGCTTACTCAATCATTTAAGCAAGTCTAACCAAATACGAATATCAAGGACATTATAGTTTTCTTCACTCCAAAATCTATGATCAAGAACCCACAAGACTACCTTTTGGAGGGATTAGCTAAATTATTGGCTACATAATGAAACAGAGAACACAAGACTATTAATAGTAGTGGGAAACCGAAACAAGGGACAAAATTGGCAACCAATCAAATTAAGTCAAAATTTCATCGACCACATTTGCGTGGTGGTTTCCGCTCTGTACATCGTATTATTCGACTATAACACACATCCAAATCAAAAAGGTCATTTCGAGTCACTCTTCCTATGATACAAGCCGCACTAGTAGAGAAGAACAAAGAATATGCTAATAACAGAAAAAGAAAAACTGTATGCTTGCTTGCTGTTGGCATTCCTGTACCATCCAGTGAAGTTTAGTATTTCACTGTAGAACTTAAGAATTTGCAGCAACGACTATGAAGCAAGGGCTTCACGTAGCTTACGTGCAGCTTCTGCAGTTTCATTCAAGGGAGGGTAGCTCCAGCTTTCTGAAATCTGCAACAAAGACAAAAAACTCAATTTAACTAGATGATGAAACTCCACAAATATATATAGCTGTAAAATTCAAGAGAATAGAAGATTGTGAATTCATGCCCAAAATGAAACAAGAATAACTGGAATCCATAAAAGAACTGAAGACAATATAAAATAATTACTGATCAAAACAAGGAATAATGAACAAAATGACCGATTATCTAAAACAAAAGAGTAAAAAAGAAGGTCCAAGTCATTTTCCACCGTAATTCAAGAGTTGTTCTGCTAAAAAACCTAGGTTTTCAAGTTAATTTCTCCTTTCAGAAACAACTTTTTTCTTTAAATTTTTTATTTGATTTGTTAGATTGTTAAGATTAAACGGCAAAGTCAATCCATTTGTACGTCCGGTTGATGAACAAAGATAACGGATTGTTTTCTTCTTTTTTTTTTCTTTCTAACTTCAGAATTTAACCTTTGGAAAGTGATGCTTTCTTCCTCAAAGTCAAAAGACTCCGGATCCTCTATCCAAAATTACCCTGTCCTATTCTATATAATGTTAAAACGGCGTCATTTTTGTTAAAAATTTAAACACGCTTCTTTTCTCATTGTGCACTCTTCTGTCAAAGTCAAGCTGTTTTTTAATCTACAGAGTCGCTACTGTTCATTCTTCTTCTTCCTCCGATCTGCAGTTTTTCTCTTCTTCCTCGTTCAATAAAACTAACCTCTCTAACTTATAACAACCTCATTTTTTACTTTCTTAAAGCTCAACAACTTAAAAACAAATCAAAACTTAAGATTAAAACTCAAACATCAAAAATCAAAAATTCATGCACGTACTGTGCATGCCTTCTTTTTTTTGAATTTTCGACGATTACAAACTAGCATTTTTTTCATTGATTTATTTTTTTCACATCCCTAAATCACCCTGAACATATTCTTGAACTAAAAAACCCTTTCCATTGACCACACGAATTTAAAATTACAATGGTCCTGGTGAAAGTTTCTCACGAGCGTGCGTCTTGCTTCTCACGAGCACGCTCGTGAGAAATTTTATTTTTATCATATTTTATATTTTTATCTTAATTTTAATTTTAATTTTATCTTAATTTTTATCTTAATTTTATTTTTATTCTATATTTTATTTTATTAAAATAAAATAAAATATATGAATTATGGAGTTTTGGATTTTGAAGGCTTTGAATTTATGGGAAACATCTTAACAGCATCTGTCACAGGCGTGAGAAAATTTTCTCACGCCCGTGACTTTTGGTGTTTTAATTCAATTGCTTATTCTTCTTTTAACTCGCTTAATTCAATTTATTTTCATGTCTATTTTTCTATGTTATTTTATTTAAATTGTTGGGTAATTATTTTTACTCCTTCTATGAATTTTATTTATTTATATAATTATTTAGTAAATTTTTATTCATTTGTGTATTTAATTATTTATTTATCCTTATTATAAAACTCCCTTATTTTTTTATTTGTTTATTTTAGCTATGGAAAATTCTAAATTAAATTGTTGTATATTATTTTTACTTTTCCTATGAATTT
>JAOTJB010000209.1:4696759-4708194 GCA_027123815.1 Erythroxylum minutifolium
AACATTGTCTTTCAGTGCTCGAGAGCATTCATCCTTGGTCACTTTGTGTTTGCCATTAAATGATCATTAACTGCAATGATTATCCTCTCCAATAAGATCATCAAGAGCGTTGGATCTATCATCACAAAATGACAATTTCAGTTTCTGATCATTTATGAGATTGTTTTGGCATGCCCACTTGAACTGAACACCAGACTCATGTACCCAGTTACAGGCTAGAACGTCGAAAGCAAGAAAATTTTGATGAAAAGGACATTAACTGAGGACTTGCACCGGAGAAAGATACTTTGATGAGCCTAATGACATTTGTCTAACCAAAAGAGATGATTTTTACACGGGGAGCAAGCCTAAGGAAGGAGCTGGATAATGACTCGGTTTAGTGTTGACACGAATTGTAACTGCAATACTTGAAGATGTCACTAAACTCCACATAAATTCAGACTGGATCTTGGTTTCTTCTTCATACAGACCAGACCACCCTTCACATTGCCATTACCGTTTCTTTCTAATCCTTTACAGGCCAAGTTCAGTGCTATTTTCACCTTCTGATACTGGCTCGCCTTGCCATGAACGTCAAAGTTGTGTGTTTGCTTCTAGGTGTGTTACTCAGTTTTTCAGCTCAGAATGGAGTTTCTGGAGAAGAGGTAAACCATGGCCACGAGTTGTGGTGGTGGTGGTGGCACCATATGCCTCCTCCATCTTTAGGTTCGCCACCTGCCGCGGGTTCCATGTCTTCACCACCTGAAGCACCACCGTTGATATATCCAAAGCCGATACACAAATGGCCTCCTGGCATATTTCCGAAGCCGATACATAAATGGCCTCCTGCTATATTTCCACCACTGACAACTCCTTCCGCCTTCAGACCACCTAATTTTCCACCAAAGGAAAAACCACCAACCTACGTATCGCCACCCAATGTGCCTTCTCCAGTTCCATCACCACCTCCGGAAGTTACTTACTAGCCACCGACCCAAGTACCTTACTCACCACCCCCACTGCCTGAATATCCTCCACCTACTCACCACTATCCAGTGAAGCCACCGCCGGTGGAGAAACCCCCAACGCCAGCTTATAAACCTCCAGTTTCGCCACCCCATATATATCCACCGCCCGTTTCCTCTATAAGCAAGCCACCGCCAGTGGAGAAGCCACCAACGCCAAGTTATAAACCACCAGTTTCACAACCCCACATACATCCTCCGCCTGTTGTTCCTGTAAGCAAGCCTCCACCGGTGCATAAGCCTCCAAGTCCAAGTTATGGACCTCCACTTTCGCCACCACATAAGCCCCCACCAGTTCAGAAGCCTCCAACTCCAACGTATCGGCCTCCCACTCAACCACCAGGAGGACATCCTACACCGTCAACTCCAATTTACCAACCTCCAACTTCACCACCTCATCTTTTTCCTCCGTCAAAGCCTCCACCTGTGCATAAGCCCCCAAGTCCAAGTTATGGACCTCCACTTTCGCCACCACATAAGCCACCACCAGTTCACAAACCTGCAACTCCAACGCATCAACCTCCCATTCAACCTCCAGGAGGATATCCTACACCGTCACCTCCAATTTACCAACCTCCACCTTCACCACCATTATACTCGCCGCCACATCATTTTCCTCCGTCAAAGCCTCCACCAGTTCGTAGGCCCCCAAGTCCAACTTATGGACCTCCACTTTCCCCACCACATAAGCCACCACCTGTTCACAAACCTCCAACTCCAACGTATAGACCTCCTACTCAACCGCCAGGAGGATATCCTACACCGTCACCTTCATTTTACCAACCTCCACCTTCACCACCTCATCATTTTCCTCCGTCAAAGCCTCCACCGGTGCATAAGCCTCCAAGTCCAACTTATGGACCTCCACTTTCGCCACCACATTACAAACCTCCATCTCCAACGCATCGACCTCCCACTCAACCTCCAGTAGGATATCCTACACCGTCACCTATATTTTGCCAACCTCCACCTTCTCCACCATTATACTCACCACCTCATCATTTTCCTCCGTCAAAGCCTCCACCAGTGCATAAGCCTCCAATTCCAACTTATGGACCTCCACTTTCGCCACCACATCACAAGCCTCCATCTCCAACGCATCGACCTCCCACTCAACCTCCAGGAGGATATCCTACACCGTCACCTCCAATTTACCGGCCTCCACCTTCACCACCATTATACTCGCCACCTCATCATTTTCCTCCGTCAAAGCCTCCACCAGTTCATAGGCCCCCAATTCCAAGTTATGGACCTCCACTTTCGCCACCACATAAGCCACCATCAGTTCACAGGCCTCCAACTCGAATGTATCGACCTCCTACTAAACCACCGGGAGGATATCCTACACCGTCACCTCCAACTTACCAACCTTCACCTTCACCACCATTATACTCACCACCTCATCATTTCCCTCCGTCAAAGCCTCCACCAGTGCATAAGCCCCCAAGTCCAAGTTATGGATCACATAAGCCACCACCGGTTCACAAGCCGCCAACTCCAACGTATCGACCTCCCACTCAACCACCAGGAGGATATCCTATACCGTCAACCCCAATTTACCAGCCTCCAACTTCACCACCATTATACTCACCGCCTCATCATTTTCCTCCGTCGAAGCCTCCACCAGTTCAAGTGCCACCAGCACCAACTTATAAGCCAAAGCCACATCCACCAACAAAGCCTTCTTATTCACCTCCACCAATTTACAAACTTCCTCCTTGCCCGCCAGTACACAAGCCACCGCCAACTCCAACATACAAACCTACAAGTTCTCCACCATCTCATCATAAACATCCACATCCTCACCATCATCCAAAACCCCCACCTTCTGTACCAACTTACCAGCCTCCACCAACTCCAACATATCAACCACCTCCATCTGTGCCTGCACAATCTCCTCCAATTTCCTATCCATCTTACCCTCCTCCACCATCTCTATACCCACCGACCACTCCGTAGCCTCCACAATGATATCATCCCCCATCATCTGTGCACAACTAGAATTTCAAGTCACTATCCTAGTGACAAGAGTGACTCAAATAATCACTTTAAAGCTATACAATGTTATATTTATCTGTTTTGCGAGAAATATAAATAAGATGTGTGGAGGCCTTAGCTTTTATAGTTTTTGAACTTATTTGTACCATGCTCAGTGCGCTTGAGTACTGTTTTGCGTAAACTGAATAAGGTTGAACTGTTGAGTTGCACTGATCATATCGCTGCACAAAATTGTTTTATTCGGTAAAACTTGACGACACAAAAAGAAAAAAGTAAGATTCAGATGGAAATTTGTTTGAAACATTTAAGGTCAGTTCGCACTTGTTATTAAAGCTACCTCAGTTTGGAGTTTGGAGCTGCTTGTGTAGGAGCAGAAATTTTACTTTTTTCTTGTAGATTTTGATCGTACGAGGAGGCTCAAAAGGGTAGATCTAATTAAATTACCGTGAAGAGAATGAAAAGTCAATTGGTTGGGCATTCACATTTTAAAACCTACAAGTCTGAAACAGCACTTATGTGGATCAGTTGTTCAACATACTAAAGCAAATGCAAATACACATTCACTGAACTGTTGCAGCCTTCTGTTACGATAAGGCTTCAAGTGCTAAATTACCCATCAACCTTGCAAGAGGTAGGGGACACTTGGTAACAATATCAAGTTTAGACGTATTGGACGCACGCTCAAATAGAGATATGCCCAAACAGGCAAGTTCCCTTAAAGACAATCTTGAAGAGAGGAAACCCTGCCAGTAATAAGGATCTAAATTAAAGAAGGCATCGAAGAACCTCCTAGTCCCGTTCAGATCAAGTTGTAACAGAGTCTCCATCCCAAAAGAGTAGAACTCCCTTACACATTTTCTGTCCAATGACCATAAGCTTTGCCACACCCTATGATGCAGTGCCCTCCCTCTGATCATTCTGGCTGAGCCAAGGCATTCGGCAATGGCATCAGCTAGAACAGGAGCCAAGGCCATTGTCCGAACCAGCATGTAACCAGTAGAAGGGTGGACTATTCCTGAAGTCCCACCAAAAGCCATCACGCTTTGAGGAATTCGCGGAAGAGGACCACCCATTGGAATTAAACACTTCTCATCTTCTATAACTGTCTTCACTCTGATTCCCAAATGTCTTAATCTTGCCACCATCCGCTTCTTAATCTCCATGTAAGATAACATTGGTCGGCTAACCAGAGAGGTCTCTTCCAAAAAGATCAAGTTTTGATCAAAAGGCATGGCATACAAGAAGGTTGGTATCCGTGAATTGCTGGCTCGCAAATAAGGTTCATTTCCCATATGGGAATCTCTCCAATCCATAAGCACCATCTTGTCCAAATCAAATGGATGCGAATCCACTTCAGCTAGAATACCATGGGCAATCTGATAACCATGGTTTCTTGGCTTATCATACTCTATGAAAGTACTAGCAAACCCACTTGCATCAACAATCAAGCTCGCTTTAATCTCACTCCCATCATCACAGGCAATCGAAGATTCAAACTCGTCATGTTTCACCTCCCAAACTTTAGCCTTATGAAATCTAACACCATTAGAGACACAATTCTCCAACAAAGTAGTCTTTAACAACTTCCTACTAACACGACCGTAAGCTCGGTCCATATACCGGGTCCTACGATCATGAATATAGACACAAGTCATCGGCCATATTTTGTCCAGACAATCTCCAAGCCCCAAGCCCTCAAATTCATCGACCCAAGAACCATAATTGTTTGGCAACATAGAAAGAGGAGAAGGATCAACGCAACATACCTTGACCCCATACCGGGACACTTGGTCAGCAAGACGGAGACCAGCAGGACCAGTGCCAATAACGATCAAATCAAAGCGAGAACGGTCAGAAGGATGAAACCATGACAGATCAATATCCAAAGACCCCAGCTTTGACTCCGGTTTCAAGTCAAGGAAGTTTCCCAGATTGCTGCTTTGGACTCTGAGGCAACGCGTTTTGAAAGATGCAAAACTGGGTTTTGGAGAAGACAGCAAGAGGGTGTGCCGTACATGGATTGGAGATGATTTGATTGCAGGAGGTTGTGAGAATGGTCTGAGAAGCGTTGCCATGAGAGAGAGAAACAGAGAAGAAAGTGGAAGAGGAAACGGGAGATAGTGACATAGTACTTACTAGTGACGGGAAAGAGTTTGGTACTACCAAATGGAGACTGTTAGTACTTGATTTTTGATAATTCCGCTGTCATACCGCCAATCACCGCTTTTTAATAAGCAACATATTAAATAAATTATATATTTTAAATAAATTACTTAACAAACTATTAAATTAAATACAAGTGATTATAAGTTATAACGTTGTAAAAGCCAATTGACTACCAATTTTCAATAAAATTTGAACCTTTGGATCGACCGACATGGAAAAAGCTGCTCTACTAATTTCGATTTATCATTTTGCTTCTAGTAAATTTTCGTTGTCTTAGGACCAAAGAAACATCTTGCCACTGTTTTACGACAGATAACACTTGGAGAGGACCATGAATGGAAGGAAGTGGGTTAGAGGAAGTTAACCCTGCTTATTGTTCAACCTCCGGCTCTAGTTCACCTTGGCACACAGGATCGGCCAGGCTGCGTTTTTATGTCAATACATGACCTAAAAATTGTTTGTAGGCTTAAAATTGCAGAAATTTAAGTGTCTTAGAACTTTAGGAGATACATGACTTAGTCCAAAATGTCATAAACTAAACGTATCAATAGCGTTCCAAACAAAATGTTCATCGAGATAGAATTTCAATGATGGACCTTTCTTTGTATTTGGTGGTAGAAAATGACAAAGTTCGAGTCTGTAGATGCTACCAATTTCTCCGCAGCTTGCCACGATGAAGTTAGTCTGTGGGTCCTGGGACACAACTTTGTTTGATATGAATATAACAACTAAATTGTTAATCCTAACAAGTTTACAAATGGATAGAAGATTGTGGTGGAAAGGTGGGGATATATAAGACGTCTTATAGGTGTATTGTGTCTATTACCACTATGCTGCCAATTTGATCAATCGGTCTAAAAGAACTATCAGGCAACATTATAGGACTAATAATTGAGGTATTTTCAGTGTTTCTGAGCAAGATATGATTATGAGTCATATGTGTTGACGCACTTGAATCCACTATCTATGAATCGTTGTCATACTTGAATCTAGCATTATCTTTAAGATTAGAGTTCATACCTGTGTAGCTGTTGAATGCTACGTGATTAACCCCGTTTAAGCCTTTTCCCTTGACTAAACAAATCACATATTGGACCTGTCTGCTCAAAACATTCAATTATGTTTCCCATTCAGTGTTTTCACCACTCGAGTTTTCCTATCCAATGTCGATTGGTCTTTTAGCTATAGCTTCAGCATAGCTTCCTCTATCCCTTGCACGCTTTTGTTTTAGTTCTTTGAACCATTCAGGTTCTTCATGAATCTTAAAACATGTATCTACTGTGTGTCCCTTCTCATGGCAGTGAGTACAGAACTTGTCCTCCTTTGCAAAACTCCTCCTTTTATTCATCGAGAGCCCCTCTCTGGTCTCTACCTTTTTGTTCCTTGTTAGTTTCATGATAAGTTCCACATTCATTTGCCCTGTTTCACTTCCTGGTAACCCAGCAACGTTTCTCTGCTTCTTAACTGTAAGAATCATAGAATATGCTTTGTTCATAAATAGTAAAAGATCATTGAGCATTATTTGGCTCACTACACTACCATATTCCTCTCTAAGTCCTATAAAAAACTGGACTAGTTTAGTGTTATCTTCAATAGTATTATTATGCCTACCAGCCTCACATAAGCAACTTCTAAAAGGCATAATGCATCTCAGATCATCCCATAGCAGTTTTAATTTGGTGAAATAGCTTATAACGGACTCATTACCCTGCCTTAGATTGTTGATCTCTTGCATTAATTGATATATTTGAGGCCTGTTACTCTCACCATACCTAGATCTAAGTTCTTCCCACAAATCCCTAGTAGTAGTAACCACCAAAAAGGATTTTGCTAATTCTTTAACCATTGAATTCAAGAGTCGCGAAATTACCATATTATTCGTTGTTCTCGGCTTCTTCAGTAGGCTTGGATTGTTGTCTGGTTTCTTGAAACAACCGTTCACGAACTCGATCTTGTCCTTTGCGTTTAAGGCGATAATCATTACTCTACTCCATGAGAGGTAGTTCGTCTCATCTAGTAACGTTGTTACTAGAATAGCTCTTGGGTTCTCTGATGTAGATACTTCATATGACTCTAACTCATCTTCGTTTGTTTCAAGTTGTGTTTGGGTAGCACTCGAATTTTCTTCAATTTCGTTAGTCATTTTGGGTAAATTAGAGTTTCTGTATCAAGAGCCTAATCTCTGATATCATGTAGAAATAGAGACAAAGACAATTTGGGTACATATTTCTCTATGTACTTTATCTATAATTTGTATAGGTGAATTTATAATCGTAACAAATTTCTTAACAACCTAAAATAAACTCTGACAAAAATTGTAAAAAAGAATGAAATAAAAATTACGTGAATAATTACATTTTGTTGTTTTATGTTATATTGTTTTACTGCCTTGAAACAATTTTCTGTAATGATTTCGTTGTTCTTATTGGACTCATATTGGGCTTCAATTGTGGAGCATTGGAGTCCCTGAGCTTAACAAGGGATGACCATGTCAAAACTATTCAAATCTGAACTTGGATTTGAATTTGTAAAATACACCTTGGTTTCACCAGCCCATTAAGATGATCACTAGCACCTAAGACTCAGGAATAAAGAATGATATAGATAGTTATCCCACTGAAGAATACATGTCTGTCCTCAGTTCTTATATACAGAAATGTCATATCAGAAGAAGCAAGGTTCTAAGTGACAACTCAACCCAAGCATACATACGAATTATAAAATGAAAGGTAAAAAAGCATGCATGAACGACCGAAACATAAATCAAACTAAGTCGCTAAAACTGGATTGAAATTAATGTCAGGCAAAAAAGTGCAAATTGAACCACAACGACATTTTCCAAGAAAGCAATCTCGAAACAATATTACAAAAAGCAAATCATAGGGTCACAAAATACACCTAAGACGAAGTAAAGGAACAAACATTGAACCGAAAGAACGAAGACATTTTCCGATGCTAAACGTTTTATGGAGCTTGAAATAGAAATAGTATCTCTACCACAAGCAGTTGGCTTGGAGGATTTCTACACAACATTAGCGAGTCCTTACCAACTACTGCTGAATTGTGGGGGGTTCATTCGGGCCTTAGTTTGGCTTGGGACTTCGGATTTCGTCGGGTAATCCTGGAGTTGGATTCTCTAGAAGTATTAAACATCCTTTTCTTAAATATTTTAATGTTGACTAAGGGTATTTCTTTGGTGCAAGATATTAGGGTCATACTAGTGTCGACAGTTTGGCAAATTTGACATTCCTATCCAGGCCAGGACTGTATATCCTTCAGGAGCCCCCACCTGTCACCGCAGGACACGTCCAACAGGACCTGACTGGTTTTGTTTATCGCAGATTACTGCGTTAGGCTTTTCTAGTTTTTTTTTTCCTTCGTAAAAATATAAATAAATAAAGGCCCCTCCTTGAAGATGTAAAAGGTGTTATTGGCAGGTTTACCATCAAAATTTATACCAAAAAATTTAATGATAAAAAAGCCACCAGTTTATTCACCAATATATTATTCATACCATCATCATTATACTTAGTTGAATCTCACATCAATGCTAAGTTTAGAGAGACCTGATAATATACAACCTTATCATTATAAAATAGAGAGGTTATTTTCAGTAGACCCATAAATAAATGTGACATGAAGAGTTAAAAAAATAAAACTTCAAGTATATAATGCAAGTTTAAAAGACATAATAAGAATAATAATACTAATAATAATAATAAGACAAATAGGAATATAAATATTAAAAAATAACAAGAATAATAATACTATTTACTTTATTTTATTTATTTATTTTAACTTTATTTATTTACTCTTTTTAACCTGCATCACTTATTTGTAGTTTTTTTGTATTATTAATATACTACATTTTTATTGTCACACTTATATATGGGTCTACTAAAAATAGCCTTTTTATTTTATAGGAATATTCTTTAAATCTTGCATTAGTGTAAGATTTGGACTGAATGTGATGATAATGACGGCCAGAATGATAATATTATTTACACCATAACAATGGCAGGATTAGATGAACTAATATAGTAGACATTACTTCCCCCGGTCCAGTTTAAATGATGAAATTGAAAACATGACTGCTCGGAGGTTTAAGAAAAATTCTATCTTTTACTCCCCACAAAGACAATATGCTAACTTCCTCTATTTGGACATCATGGTCATCGACATCTTTTATCTCTTTTAACACCAAATTTTTACAATATTTAAAAGATATAAATTTCTACTTTCACAAGCAAAACCAATAGGCATAGCAAATAATTCTAAGTTTCTAACAAACAAGTGCGGACGGAAGTCACGTCAGCTTCTACCAGAACTCCCTTTTTCCCGAGGCACATGAGCAAACGTCTTCCCTCGCGAAGTTCTGGAGTAACTGTACGTCTTCCTTATCACATAATCTATAAATTTATGAAGATAAACCGGCAGCCAATGTAACCCTCCCTTTGTTTTTTTATTACATTAGGTATCTCAATTTAGTCAGACTAATCTTAAGTCTCTAAGACCTCACTCCAAGAACCCTAGAGGATGTAAATTTGGAACCTCAAGATCCCCCAGGTTCCTACGTAACCTGTATACTTCTGCACACAAGGATTCGTCACATACTTGATTGGTCGACTGCTGATTGATCGCTGGCCCCCTACTTAGCATCAGGTTTCCAGCAGCCCTCAGGTTCCCTAATAGCTTCAACTCCCACACTACTGCTAGAAGCGAGACGTCCGTAATTGATTCGATCAAGGAGCTGTGCCCAGGGAGCTAGAGGATCATCAATAGGACAAATTTTACATTTCTCCTCATTTGGCGTGACTCGAACTCAAGATCTCCTGTAAAGGAGAGCCTTTAAGTGAGGAGCTGAAGTCATTAGGCCACTCCTCGTTGTCTCGTTTACCCCTCCCTTTGGTCTCGTAAGTCGCTGCCTATAAGTAGTACAAATGTAGTAACACAATTCCTCACGTATAAGACGTGCTTATCAGAGAGGCCGAGAGCGCGAATCAAGCTGAGGCTCTGATTCTTGGCGGCGGAAGAACCGTTTCCAATGGTGACGGTGCAGCATGGGATTTCGTAAGCATAGACTTCAAAGGTCTTCGATGTGCCCGTGGTGGTAGTGGGTAAACGTGTCAATGGGCAGGCGGAGGGCCATGGTGGCCCAAAGGCTGGGATGAGCAGGCCTGGCTCGCCCATTTATTTTTAAAGAAAAAATTCAAAATGACATCATTTCAAAAAAATGAGCTAGCCATGAGCCGGCCCGACCCAGCGAACCATGATTAGCTAGTAGCTCGATTAACTCAGGCAAAAAACGAGCCTGATCGGGCTAAAATTGTCATCCCTGACGGTAAGACTGGGTAGCTCTAGGAGCCTTATCGGCCTCATGGGCCCAAGTAGGATTAGTAAAACCCTAACCAAAGAAGCCCAAATGGAGCCAGAAGATTTGCTATGTTGACAGACTGTGATTGATAGGTAACGATTTGGTTAAACAAAAGAATTGTAATGTTACTAGAATGTGTAAAATTTAGAATTAATACTTCAGATAAATTTTAAAATAATGTGATTTTAAATTAAACTTTAAATTTATAAATTTAAAATAGTTAGCTTAAATAAATTAAAATTATTATTTATTTTTTTATAAAATAGCATCATGCATGATAAAAACGATCGTTTAAATAAAAATATGTGAAATCATTTTAATATCTTATAAGAAAGGTATTAGCTATTAAAATAATATCGTTTTAATATAATTACTTAAAATAATATTATTTGAACATATAAATTTAAAAGTTTTAAAACTAAATTAATAATATTATTTTATAATAATTCAATTTAATTTGACTTCAATCGGATTTCAAGATGAGTCAAATTTGTCATCAATGGTCAAGGCAGGTTTGGCCGTAATTACTTTATTATAAGATTAATGAGTAGTTTTTTTTAATTTGTTATGCATTTATTTAATAAGTATAAAACTTTTAATTAAATTATTAGAAAATTTTTAAGAATAAATCTAAGGATTGACAAAATAAAATTTATCTTATTCGAAATTAATAAATTAAATATAAATTAATTAATTTCTATTCAACTTGACTTGATATTAGGTCTTCAGCTCGACTTGGATCTGACCGCCGCTGGGCCAGTTTCAGGCAACAGAACCGTCGTCATACCAGAAAGACCTATGCCAATAGTATTAAAGGAACAACGTAACCTGTAGTTTCAGAACATTGTCTTTCAGTGCTCGAGAGCATTCATTCTTGGTCACTTTGTGTAACA
>JAOTJB010000209.1:4720645-4740386 GCA_027123815.1 Erythroxylum minutifolium
TCATATCAATTGCCACCTTGATGTATAACTACTAAATTGTAGTACTTTCACTTATCATCGAAAATTTCATTGAACATAATGAATTTTATTGACAGAATATAACTCTTAACATAATTCACGAGGAATGTCAACATGGTGACTAGTTTCCAATAGTAGAAATTCATTTCGTCGGGAAGAATGTGGCAAAATTGTCCCTACTAAACAAGAAACCAATGCAGAACAAATCCTCTCTTCATACACTAATAATCGTTTGCTTCTATAATCGATCTTCTTCTTCAAGGTTTTTAATATCATCCAAACTAAGTCACTTTCCTTATTATCTATATCTCATTTCCTATTATGAAGATATTATACCTATGAACATTTGATTTTATATACTATATGTTGTGTTAAGCTTCCTTGAATCTTCAAGAGAACATAGATGGAAATGTAGGCATAGGTGATGTCACGATGATCCACAAAGGATTAGGAAAATTGGTTGTTTTGGAAAATTTTTTGATTCCAATGACTATGCCTGGTTAATCAGGTATGAAAGTGTTCCAATTTGGGTTCATTATATAGTTACACTAAACAACTTATCTAAGTTTTATGTTGACTGTGTTTTAGGTGAAACACATATAGCAGTTCATCTGATTAAGTAGTCTTCCATAGTAAATCTAGGAACTCATTCACTGTATCCTCTATAAGTTTAGTTATAGTGAAAAAGTTGTTGGAAGAGAGTGTCAACAACTCGGAACCTGAGGGAAGATCTTTCACTATTTCAATTGGCACCTTTGAACATGCAAGGACCCTTCTTGGGAATCTAGACATAGGGAACTCATTTACCTTTACTGACTTTCATATCACTTGAAATCCAAATAAATAATTATATCATTGTCATTTATTGATAATATCAACTGCAAGCATCTTCAAACTTATTTATTGTTCTATCTGTAACAATTTTTAGAACAACCTTTGTACTACTTAGGGGTAAGGCTGTGTATTATTTTTGTTGTTCTATGTCTATAAGAATTGTTAAACTTCTGATTAAAACCTTGTAGAACTAACCTTATATCATTATATTATATTGATACCATTTCCATAATTTTTATAAATAATTATTTTACTGTTACTAAATATTAATGATTAACAGTACTTGTTAACTGAAATTTATGATATTTTTATCCTATTAAATTTAAAATTTTTGGTTCACAAATATTTTAATGTGCAAAATATATTTACTTTTTATATTTTAAATAACCTACTGTGTGTTTTTCAACATTATGCTTTAAACATTGAAAACAATTTATCAACAAAAAAATGTTAACTACGATAAATTATAAAAATGTCATTATAAACAACCTTCCAAACATATATATTTAATATTTATTTTTTGTGACGAAATATATAATCATCGCCATAGCCAATCATATAATGATGAATAAAATAAATAGTAGGCATATGTGTAACAATTGGCGATGCTCAAAGAAGTGGTCACCAAGTAGTGGCGACGAAAGACTCACATTGTCGCCAATAGGTACTATTCTGCGACACTTTATTTTAACATTGCTTAATATATCGATTATAAGGCCCTTATCCGATGATGTAAGTACTTCGTCGCTAATTGTTCCAACTATTGGTGACACTAAGTCTTTTTAGTCGCTAATTGTTCAACTATTCCTGATGCTTGACCTTTATTGATGCTAATTACGTTAGTTTGCCCAACATTTCTCGACGCTACCTCCATTCATCACGTAATACTTATGCTTAGACGACAAAAAAGTACAAACGTCGTTAAAAGCTATTGTTATTACGATGTTATCAACCAATAGTCATAAAATGTTTTTTCATTGCCGACCTCTTTTGTTTAACGTCGTCAAATCATTTATTTTGTGTGACAAAGTATAAATTCGTCACAAAATGGTAGCTTTTGACGACGTTTGTGAACTCATCTCCAAGAAAAATGTAGCCAATTCATGAGTCTGTTGTAGTGTTACAAGAATACTTGCCCAAAAATATTCAAATTGTTCTATATACACGTCCTTGTCGATATTTTCATTGAAGAACCCCGATTTGACATCTGTTTGATGAACTTTTACAGGTTGACACTTCAAAAGTATAGTCAATACCTTCGTTTTATAAAAAGCCTTTAGATAGTAGCCAAACCTTTGTAAGTATTTTAAGTAACATCAGCTTGATGCCTTTTTCGAAACGCCTATTTAACACCTAAATGTCTAGAAGTAAGAGGGCAATCAACAAGTACCCGAGTGTAATTTGACATGAAATGACTCCATTTTCAATTGCAATAGCATCTTTTCGAAAAGTTACATCTCTCGAAACCATAGGTTATGTGTACGTTTTAGGATGGTCTTCCACTTGAAGAACAATAGGGATTATTATCACTACTTTTTTCTATTACCATTAATAAAGTGAAAAGACATACGTTTTAGCATTTCGAGCTCTAGTGCTCTTCTTTGTTTACTAGGTTTCTTATCAACATTTTGAGATGTCCCTTCCTCTGGTGCTACTCGATTATCAGGTTAAAAGGATGCTCAAAGAATTCCGCTTCTCTGGATTCAATAATGACATTTGACTCTATATTTAGAAGTTTTACAAGTTTTTCTATTTGATGCATAACCTACAAATGCACGCTTGAGGTCCCAACTTGATCATTATTCTTGCAATACGTATGGCACCCTGGGTTTTCTTCTTTCCTATAGCTCGTGTGGAAAAATTTGATTCTTTTTCTTTATAAGAATCCTATTTAGTATATGATAAGTAGCAAGAAATGTTTAACCCTACAAATTAAATGTAAATTTAGCATACAACAATAAAGCATTAACCATCCTTATTCAAGTTCTATTTCTCCCTTCAACTAAACTATTTTCCTCAGGAAGTATAAGGCTGTAGCATCTCACCTGAGAGGTAGACGCAAATCTTACATAAGAAAAGAGAGGAGAGGGGAAAATCTTTATAAATTTGTGAAAAAAGACTACTAATCAACTTCCTAACAAGCATTTTTTAAATCTTTAGTTCTCTTAAACCCAAATTTGAATTATTGTTAAACAAGTACAGAGTTGAGAACAGTATTTTTTCACAAAAATATTAAACTATTTAAAAAGGATTATCTTCTTCTATTGTTTCTCAAAATTATAATATTTTTTCCTAATTAATTCTCAATTTTAAACATGTTAAAAACATGGTATTTGTATTTTAAAAATCACGTAAATGTACCTCAAATGAAATGATCATTAATAAACGTTATGAAATGTCTCACCATATATTAAAGTGAATTCAATATAATAAGTTATTGTTTCTCTCAATACTTTTTTAAAAATTCTTAATTATTTTAGATTTAATATACTATTCGAAGTTTTTATAATAATTTATGTCACAACAAATAGTAATATGTTTTGCCATTCTTTTCATAATATTTAAGCCTAATCTATAATTCCGTAAAGAAATAAAATCAAACATAAGAACAAAAATATTTTTTAAAAATGTCGATTTTAGTATTTCATCATAAGAATATCCTTTCTAACAAGTACATTTGTTTGGGAAAGTATGACTTTTCCTGATTCAAATACATATTTAATACCCGGTTTGACCAAAATATTAATACTAATAAAATTTCTAGTCATTTAGGAATGTGAAGTACATCATTGAGAGTAACCTTCGTACTCAAAGTAAAGGTAGGTTCAACAACATTGCTCCTGATAAGTTCCTAGGACCTTCCTTCGTTTCTCATTTGAATCTTATGCCCATCATCAATTTATTTATAATTCTTTGAAGAGGAACTTATCATAGAAAACATGAAAAGTGGCACATGTGTTATATCACTAATTAACCAAAAGTGTCAACCTCCAAGCCTAGGCCAACTTGATTGTGACTGTGACGAATCGCGACTTAGTGGCAATCCTAACAACTTAAATTTTACTATCAAATTAAGTCACACAAATTAATGAAAATAACCTAAAGGATAAGATCCTTTCTATCTAGAAACCTTCACACATCTAACATTAGAAGCCACTCTTTAAACGCAACTAGATCATTATTCTTCCGCTTCACATCTGACTCCTAAAGATACACAAAGCCAAATAGTACACACGAACTAAGTAGAAATAATAATAAAATACATGTAAATTAACATCCCTTTATTCTATATATTGTAAATATCCACAATTATCCCTGTATTGCACAATTAATTTCTCTCTATAATACTTTCCAAAAAAAAGTCATGATGAAAGTGGCTTAGAAATTTACAAAATAATAATAAAAATACATTAATAAAATACAAATCAATGTTTTAGAAACCGGACCGGACATTGAATCGATTAAACGCAAGATTTAAGGTTTAAAGATTCAACCGGTATTGAACCACTATAAAACATATATATATAAATAAAAAGTAAAGATTATCAGAATAAATACAAATAAAATAATTTATTGAAATCAAAATACAATGAATTAGAGGTTATAGTTATACTAAACTTTATAGCTAATATTATAGAAAAATTAATTATCCTTAATAAGTAAAATATATAACTAAATTCAAAAATTAATATATGAGAAATTATATATTTATATTATTATTTTCTTTGAACTATTTTATAAAAATAAAATTCATTTTAAATATTAAAAGAGTCAATATATTTTACAGTAATATTAAATTAAATGTAATTATGGTACAAAAAAGTTATAGTTCAAATAATTGGACAAGGGTAAAAGTAATAATAAAAGATTAAAAATACAAGATAAAGCAATTAGATGGGCATAAACACTTGAAAAGTAATTATTGATTAAATTAAAAGCATGTCAACATCGTTTTTTAGTGTTACCATATAAACAAGTAATTTTGAAAGGCTATATTAAAATAATAATTGTTGACTAAAGAGGGACACCAAGTAGTGTGATTTGTGGAATTGATTCATTGTGTCAACAAGAAAGGGCCATTTGAGTATATGGAATTGAATTATGCACAAAGAAACGACAAGCATGTAGATAGATTGTTTGTTATTGCTTACCAAGAGTAGAATAGTGAACAAAATCTTACTTATTAAACTTGCTCCAATAATTACCATAGTTTTTAGCTTTGAAGTTTTCAATCAGCAAAGTATATATAAAACAACTACCAAAATTAGCTTAAAATGAAATAGAGTTCAACCATTACAGAAAACTAATTAATCAAATTATCCTATAAAGCTATCCAATTATGCTTATTTGTTATTTCTGAACAAATTGAAACCATGAATAACAACGAACAAACTTAAACTCTATACGAACACGACACACCCATAAAAGCCTTTCTTGATCCTTGTTCTCATAATAGCTTCGACACCCAACTCCAGAAATAGGGAATGATAATTTGTTAAAAACGAAGGATGATCTTTGTTCTCACCTTAGCTTAGACACCCATATCCAGAAATAGAGAACAATAATTTGCTAAAAATACTAAGGATGATACTTGTTCTCACCTTAGATTCGACACCCATCTTTAGAAATAGAGAACAATAATATGCTAAAAACCAAGTATGGTTCTTGTTCTCAACTTAGCTTCAACACCCATCTCTATAAACAGAGATCAATAATTTGCTACCTTAGCTTCAACACCCATCTCCAGAAATGGAGAATGACATCACCCATCTTTAGAAACAGAGAACAATAATCTGTTACCTTAGCTTCGACACCCATCTCCAGAAACAGAGAACAATAATTTGCTAAAAACACCAAGGATCAACTTACCATGAGAGGTTGTTATGCCCCTTATCCCTTTGTTCTAAAAAAATGTTGCTGTAATTTGACCTAGCTAGCTAGCGATCCCAGTTCGCAGCAAAGAATAAGACAGCAAACCAGTGTACCTTTGTTCACTTCTTCCCTACTATGCACGGACTTTCAAGGATAATTGTAGGTTGGTGGCTACCCTTTATTTACCCACAAATGGAAGTGATGACGATGAGATTTGCAAAGCAAAGACAGTGAAGAGAAAAGAGTAAGGGGAGAAGAGCTTTTAAGTTTTAATTTTTGATTTCAAATGTTTATAGTTCCAACGGCTGGTTCTCACATAAACTGGCCGGTTTTTATATTTTCAGGTTATTAAATGAAACCGAACAGGATAACTTGTCAGATACTGTTTCTAATCGAACTGGCCAGTGTTTAGTTTTTAAAACATTGATGCAAACTAAACAATACAATTCTGTATATATGACCAAGATGATGTTGGTTAATTTACTCCAAACAATGGACTCATACATCCTTGGATTTGATGCTCGACTTATTGGGCTTTGAAAATTGTTTTAGTAAGCATGATTTGAATAAATTTTGTAGTATTATTGGATAGATTATTTTTATTTGGAGGTAACTATTAGATCAAGTTTAGGAGGATTTAATTCATGGATTGATAGAATTAAAGTGTTGATGTTGTAAGGTGCATAAGGATATTTTTGGAAGATGACTTAAGGTTAAAAGAACTTAAGTTTATAAGGAAGGGTAAAGTGAACTTTAGCATTCATTAAGGGTAAAAAGGGGAAAGTAAAATGTTGTCTTGGGATGTGGCTTCCCTTAATTGGCTAAGCCACTATGGAACTATGGAAGTGAGTTTGGTACTACCAAATGAAGACCGTTAGTGCTTGACTGTTGATATTTTCGCTGTAATACCGCCAATCACCTCTTTCTAATAAGCAACATATTAAATAAATTATATATTTTAAATAAATTACTTAACAAACTATTAAATTAAATACAAGTGATGATAACATTTTAAAAGCCAACTTACAACCAATTTTCAAAATAACTTGAACCTTTGGATCGACCGACATGAAAAAAGCTGCTATACTAATTTCGATTTATCATTTTGCTTCTAGTAATTTTTCGTTGTCTTAGGACCAAAGCACCGTCTTACCCTACCCTATATCCTAAAATCTTTAAGGAGCAGCTCAATCAATCGCATAAAAAGTTTAAAACGCTTAGTGATTATCACAGATTCTTTTCAAGATATGTAAATTACAGGGCCTAGGCAACACCGTTTAAAACAAGGCGGCTAACATTTAGCGTCATCATGCCCAATCAACATTTGTTTGATACGGCAACTCAAAAAATAACCTTATGAACCCCATCAACTGACCACACCAAAGATCCAGGCGTGTACAGAATGTATACAGATTCTCCCCCACGAGGTAATTGGAATACAACACACGGGAGTATAGATCCTCTTTATCACTTAATCTGTTCCAACCTTATTTTTGTCTCAAAATGACGTCATTTTATGTGTAAATAAATTCAAAACGATGTTATTTTACGGCAAAATAAGGTTGAAATAGATTAAGTGGTATAGAAGATCTGATGCCCGTATCCGGCTTCCGAAATCATATAAATTGCTTGTAACAAAAGCCTTAACAGTATGAAAATCTATAATTTTGTTACGGTCATTCTGTAGATACATAGATATCATGTACTCCTTAAAACTTGATAATTCAATGGAGCTGCCCCTTAACATAATTCAGGTAGTTGACTCTTGCAAATGGTCATGGAATACCTCAGGACAAATTCAACACCATCAAAACCGGAATTCAAGATCTACAAGAAGCTAAAGTGATGCCTCCACAAAAAGCGACGATTATTAGGTATAGAAACAGAACAATCACAACCGTTAAAAGTGCCCTGCAATGTCAATATAAATTCTTTGGTCACTTGAAATCTTATAAATTTGTTAAAATTAACAACTTAAAACATGAATGATATTTCCATGACAACTACAGTAAGAAGATCACTTATACCGTCTTGTGCCACAATAAATTACCACGTACGTTTTTTTGCACAAACAATTTCATACAGTAGCTACTAAACAAATTATTTAACAATTTCCAGTGGAAGGAGAGATGGCTCAAGCACAGACCCATCTCCCAGAGTTGTGAACGGAGATCGTTTTAGTGTAATGACAGGTGGGATGTAATTCCAGCATTCCTTTCTTGGTTTAGGTGCACATATATCGTTCAACAATGGAATTATAACTACAAGGTTAATTTTATTAAATATTCATTACACTACATTCTCCTTTCCAATAATACATCTCCAATTGCATTCCCTTCTAGTACATCGTTTCAAACACTAACCAAGTAAAGTGAGTAAAGAACATCAATCTTGCATAGACCAAAAAATGTTCTAATAATTAAAGAGAGAGTTAATTAAGGATGCTGCAAACATAGAAGAGAAGCCCAGAGACTTACATCAGTCAGTTTAAGAGTAAATCACACTAGCATATTCATGACTAGCATATACATGATAAGATGAACATCACAGATGGAGAAACAAGGGAGTACTTCAATGTAAGCTTTATGAAGAACAACTAGAGAGGAATAAGAGCAGAAGTTGAATTATAAACAAAGGCCATTCTATGTTGTCAGAAGCAACACTTCCCAATAATTTCTTTTATCATCATTTCTGACTTTGAAGATTTTTGGCTCTATTACTTCCTTCTTTTTATCTTTCCTTTTCCCTCCAACAATACACGGTATGAAATTTTGAGTCTTTAGTTATTTTGATCAGTAAAACAGAAAAATTAAAAAGCAACTTGCAAATTACAACTCAAGTGGCAAAATCATGGGGACTTACAATAGTTTGGCATTTTTCATCCAAAGAGCTCTGCGGAGGCGTTTAGACTGTTTCTTGAAATGAAATGCACCATCTTGCATCGTCGCAGTTTTATCAACAAGAAGTTCTATTCGGTCACCTCTCTCCAATATTTTCTCTATGTTCTCCACCATAATAGTTCGAATCTGCAATTGACTTGCTTAAGCACAAAAAACACCTAAAACCAACCAGTTCCAACACTTCCACTTGCGCACAAAAACAGAAAAGCAAGAAAACTAAAGGAATGTACAACACAGGAAGTATACGTTATACGCCACAAACTTGAAAAGGGATCTTGGTTTTAGACCGCAGCTAAAAGTGACTATTGTCTAGGAACCTCTGTTTCAAATCCTAGTTTTCGAAATGAAAAAATTGAAAAGGAAAAAACAAAAGAAGAGGATGCATGAGTTTGACCTCTGGAGAAGTCACAAAGACAAAAGAGCTGGACTTGCATGCCTTGAATGGAACTAAATATAGTACCAAGAAAAACCAATTTCTAGGCAACACACAGCTTTTGTGATAAACTACGGGTTACATTGCAAAAGCAATTATGTCACTTTTGTTAGAATGCAAACAGAAATTATTATCTTTCACAAAACAGTCCAGAATTCTGACAACAGAAGATGGAGATGGTAAATGGCTAGGAAGGTGTGCATATTCAAAATGAAATAGGTAGCGTTTCGTGAATTTGAAAGACAAGACGCTCAGAAAGTATAAGGTACTGCCATGCAGCATGACCAACATGAATAAATAAAGTTGAACTGAGCAATATATGACAAACAAAAAAGTTCAGATTTCCAGATAATGAAGATACTTGCCTCATCAACTTCGCTTCTTACGCGAGCAAGAGTGTCAGCACTAGGATTACTAGAGAAAAACTCCATTTGCTGATGCAAGACCCTAGAGAATTCATCATTCATAGCATAGGCAGGAGCATAGTGGGCCACTCGGCCATAGTTTTTCATGAACCTCATGTGAATGTCGCCCAGGTATGAAAATGGAATTCTTCCTAGATCAAGGACCGAAGAGATACATTATCAAGGACCGAACAGATACATTATGTACTTAAAACAACAAGAGGAAACTGAAGCGTAGAACTTAGTTGATATAACAAATAGCATAAAGTACATCAGTCTAATTGATCATGGTACAGTTATGGAGCAACGAATTGTAACTAATTTACTGCAACCTTATTGGTGGAGATAAATAAGGGGAAATGCAACGGTATGCTTGAGCATGGAATTCAGAAAAGAGATTAGAAATTAACCACTCAAGTTCCAGTTTCCTATTTAAAGTCCACACAGAATTTTGTTGTACAACCGCAATAATTTACATATCTATTCGTTAATTCACTAAACGAGCCACGTAATTGAAATAAACAACATAAGAATTACAACTCTGTCCTTGCCCCTGCCCATGCACATTCCAATTACCAGATTAAAGATACAAAAAGCAAAAACAAACATAAAATCCCAACGAAAAAGTAAGATTGATGACAGATGTCTCCAATTGCAATAATTTACGTATCTATTCGTGAATTCACTAAATGAGCCACGTAATTGAAATAAACAACATGAGAATTACAACTCTGTCCTTGCCCCTGCGCATGCACATTCCAATTACCAGATTAAAGATACAAAAAGCAAAACCAAACATAAAATCCCAACGAAAACGGAAAATTGATGACAGATGTCTCCAATTTTGATTATTTAATTGTCGGAAAATGAGGCCTTTGGATAAAATCACCAGCCTAAACCAGCCCAAACAACTGGTATGGCAATTAAAAATTTGAACCAAGAGAAGCTCAGTAATAGTTGCATTCAAGAAGAAAGATTCTTAATTGATATCCATTACTTGAACTTTAAACTAGCTAATCAACACAAGGAAAATCCAGTAGAAACTTAAAGCCTTGCAATAGAAGTCACCAACTAGAGAAATAATTGCAACGACATAACGCGAAAGATGAGTTTAAATCAGAACCCATAAAAGAAACCATCAACCTTTCTGGGGACCAAAATCAGGCAATTGCAACCAAATAGAAGACAATGACACAACTCGCAAGCGGAAGATACGTACTGCCGAAGGAGTCGTTGGCCATGCAGACGAAAGTGAGGCCGTCGGATCTGAGTATGTGAAATATGTATCCGTCCTGCGAGAAACAGAGCATCGAATCAGCTTCCGACGGAAGTTTCTCAAGGATCCTCCTGGAAACGGCTCCGGCGTTCCCCGTGACAGCGCTGAACTCCGCCAGCACCACCGTGCCCCGAGCCACCACCGAGTACAGAATCGCCATGGCCACTGTATCTGTATTAGATCAAATACTGAGACGTGACTTCAATCGGATGGTGGCATGGGATGGGAGACGAAAAGAGGATACTCCGCGTTGGTTTTGAAATTGAATTTAATCTATTTTATTAAATAACAAAAATACTAGCTGGACACTTTTTACTCTTTCCTCTTCAATTCAATTACACGATTAGAGATAACATAAGGGCCCAGGTCCATGTCGACTGGGATCGAACGATGCCATTTTACTTTTTTTGTAATAATTAATTCGTTCCTGGGCCGGGTCCCAACCCGATCCGGCCAATGTCATCCCTTCTCTTTCTTTTGAGCTATTTGACTTGGACAATTTTTGAGTTAAGGCTCTTCACAATTACATTACACTAGACCTTTTTTTAATACACTTCGAGTCTACTCTGATTAGTATAAAGGGTTTAACTCATTTTCGATTGACTAAAAGTTTAAAGTTTTGTTATTATATTTGAATTTAATTAAATCAAAAAATTGTTATTCAACCTAAACTTTTTTTATAAATTTTATTACAATTTATTGAAATTTTTTTTAAAGAGTAGATTTAAATTAATCCGTTAAATCAAATGAAATTTATATAGTTTAATTCGATTTAGTTTAATTAAAAATATAAATCCTCTTAATTAATAATTTATTTTAAATTTTTTATTAAAATGATATCATATTCTTCACCAAAACTTATTTAGTGACAAAACTAGCTAATTAGCACAAATACATGATTTAATCAGTAGCAGTCTTTGAGCATGGATGACATGAGATGATCTTCAATCCTGACGAGTTTCTAATTTGGTGTAGCACTAGTGTGCTACCTATCCGTATACTTGGAATTTTTCCACATTTACAAGTGAGATGCAATTAGAGCTTTGTACGAACCTTACCGACATCTCTGTACTGATTTGGATGCAATCAAAGCCAAAACTGAAAGTGTACTACAAAAGCTTGTATGAGATTTTGCGACATGGACCAAAATGCTACGAGAAAAAACGTACGAGAGAGTTGGGGTATAGGGAACAAACCTAATAAGTGTAATAATATATACATGAAATTGGCAACCTTTATTGATGCACATCTAGGCACCTAGCGTCCTTTCCATAATACTAAATTACTACGCACTTCAAACAAGATACACATGAGACATACCTTTTTATGTTTCTTATGCAACGCATACTACCCACAAAAGCATTACAAATCCAAAGAAATGACTATGGAATACCGATAATAGGAAAGAAGGGAATATAGTAGCTAGATGGTGCCAATCCCCATTCCCTTGGCAGAGGAAGATCGATTGTCTTGGACGAGCCAATGTCCCTTCCACCACCACATCTTCCTGTGGAGGACAGGCAAGTGGTAGAAAAAGCAAGTGGGGTGGAGATTGTGTAGGAGTTGGAATTACGAGACCTTACAATCTTTGAAACCATGCTTTGCCTCGAAGCATAGAGCTTGGTTGGACCACCAAGAAGCTTGGCTACACAGTTCTTAGGAGTTTCTGGCGAGGTCTGTTTAGGAAATTCAATTTCAAAGGATCCATCACTCCCTGTTGTGACCGACTTGTTCACGTTATCACACTTGAGTTCAACCTTAACACCTGAAACAACACATCAAAGAAGTTCCAGAATAACAGGTTTCAAATTTCTGGTAGAATCTTTTTACTTGTTTTCGACAAGTGTTTTTCAAAATCAACTCACCTGCGAAGTTGTAGTTTCCAGGGCAGTCGAGGCAAGAGACCTTGCCTTTCACAACTTGGCATGTTGAGAACTCGATGCCGGAAAGAGCCAAAGCAAAGAGAAGAAACGCAACCACTCGTACCGCCATGGAAGAAAGAGAGCACTGGTAAGTTGAAACTAACAAGTTTTGTGTGAAGAGACGATGACAATTCCTCCAGCTAATAAATACTGATCAGAGTATGCAGAAAACATCAGATTTAATGAAGGGCCCTCAAGGCTGAGGTTGGTAGTTGGTAACATTGAAAAGGCTATTAAATTTTACAAGGTAACAGGGAAACTCAAGATTTACATTGCCCGATCGACGACGTTTTTATTATTATTTAAAGTCATCAAATGGACGTACCAAATTAATAATCCCACCATTGTTCCCAAGCGTGGAATGACAGTCATTCTTAAAGTTTTATAACTCGTATATGTACAATACAGCACCATCAGTATCCACTAATATTGAATATCATAGAGATAATTTTTTTAACATTAAAAAATAATCTTTTAATTTTTATATAATTTAAATTCAAATTTATATAATTGCTAAACTTAAAAATATTTTAATTTTTTTTGAGTCATAAGCTCAATTTATTAAAATAAATATAAAATATTTTATTTTCTAAATATAATAAGTAATTTTTATGCTTAAAAATATTCAAGCATAAATTTTTAAATTAACCTTTTTTAATTTGCAATTTTTATCTAGTATTTTTCAGTATTTTAGCTTCTACCTCTATACTAACTGTTATAGTTGGTAAAATGAAAATTGGCAGTAAACTCTGATATAAATATCTGATATGATATAATCTATTTTCAATACCAGTTTTTGTTTGGTCAATATAATTACATAAAATTGGTCACGGTTTAATGAGTGTGCACTAATAAATTGATGGGTATATATAATAATAAGTAAATTTTGTGGCTTCAGTAAATTATTTAATAATAATTTACAGTAACATAACGAAAATTGATTCAACTAATATTTATAAATTTGGATTGTTTTCTCCTTTAGTAAGGCTATGTTTATTCGAATGTAAGGTTTTTAATATAATATAATGGAATGGAATGTAAATGGACATAATATAGTGAAATGTTGTTTGGAAGAAGAATTTATAATGTAATATAGTGAAAAGTAGTTTATCATTTTACATTTTATCCTATACTCCAAGATTGGAGATTTTCCATTTTTATTGTATAGGATGGAATGAGATGTAATATGAAACTCTCTTCTTCCATCTCATTCTATTTCATTTCATTATAAATCATCCTCTCAAACGATAAAATAATATTACATTTCATTTCATTATATTAATAAACCTCTAATCAAACATAACATTAGTCATCCAAGAAAATGTAAATTTTCAACGGTCACTTAAAAATGAGAGATTTAAATTATTAAACATATTGAATAACTTGTAAGATTTTCTTGTGACCAAAAAATCATAAATTTGAGTTACAGAAATAGTCTCTTCGTAAAATTACGAAAGAAAAGTTACGAAAGTCTTGTGTATTAGAGGAGTTGTTTTTGGAGATGGAAGATATCGCATAGCTCTCTAGACCCTTACAAAACAAAAAGCGTTATGTAGTAGTTTTGATGGTATTATTGTTGTTGTTTTGGAGATGTAAGATATCAAAGAGCTACATGTTCAGTCGATAGAGTAGACCTATTTGCATTTATATTTTCACCATTAGCGGAAAATTAAGTTCATGATAGTGGCTTGCTACGTAGAATTGGTTACTCGCAAATAAATTTTCTTTTTTAAGAATATAAAACCACATTATTTATATGGACTCATCATCATCATAGAGACATTCCTATCCCTCTATCATCTAGGATTTGATTGTAATTATAAAATACATGTTATGCTAGTTTCATACTAAACAAATCTATAAGAAGTTCAAATTAAATAATGCTTAGACATCTCTATAATTTGATCCTACTACGAAAAGTAAAAGAAATTGCAGCTATTAGCTAGGCTGAATCTGATAAATGATTCTATTTCTTGAGCACTCTTCATGATAAATGATTCTAATAATTCGTAATTCTATATTAAAAATTCTAATAATTCGTTGGTCGTGGCAGCCCAAGTGCAAACTGTCAAAGTTGTACGTACATAGTATCCATGTGGCAGAGCTTCCAACCACAAATGAACTGCCTCCAAGGTATGCAGCTTTTAAAGCGTCCGGCCGGTGACTGCCACGCAATTATTGACTTCATTTTCATCCTCTTGAACTAACCTACAAGGTACTCTTCCGTCTATCCTGTGCTACTCTATTACTCTGTTCAATCATTTACTATAATAAATTAGATGAAAAGGATTGCTTAAGCACAAAAGTCACAGCATTGAGAAACAGACGATCTCCCCCCTGCAAGAAACATGAATCTACAATTGCATATTCATTCTAAACAATGATTTTAAAAACGAAAAGCCTCTTCTCTTTCGGGATTACATACTAATATGCCAAATTAACATGCACTGATTGTAAGATTATACTTGATCAAAGGAATATGTAGAGAGAAAATTAAACAAACTTCTTTCGTCAAGTTTAACATTCAAAAATCTTATTTTTATTCCAGTAAAAACCTCAATGTCATTAAGATTATCACGTTATCCATTTGACAAAGATGTTGACGTGATGGATATTAGTCACATCATATCATGATGACGTGACTAATATCATCGTAGATAGAAATAAATGAGGTTATGTTTAACTGATTTGACTTTCGTAATAAAGTGTTTATCTGTCTCTTCTCAGATTAAAAAACAAACCACCAATGAAACCCGACTCAATAATTTACCATTGTAGCAAACTTTCATCACATAAAATGTAATAGGTGCCTAATTTACATGTTTTATTAATAGCTGGATACAGAAACAATGCGAGTTATTATTATATATTAAAGAGACAATATTATGGAGCTGTTTAATATTCACGATGGTTCTAATTTATAACGAGTCTAGTTAAAAGAAGATTTTGATATGTTTTGTTTAAGTACTTAGTTATACCATATTTACCGAGACTTAAACTACCCTCTAGACTCTAGAATCGATGTCAAAGATTGATATGGCAATTTCAGTTTTTTATCATGCGGAGGACCGGAACTGGTTTCTTATGTTTCTCGTACTTAGTCATCATGCATGACCTTAGATCAGCCCGTGACATGTTAGGTGGCTAGTCTATCTCTTATCGTAGTTGACATATAACTAACAAGTTGGCGATGCAGATACTCCTCAAAAACCTTGCTTTCTATTAATCTTTCGTGAGTTGTTCTTATAGCATTTCAAGGATCGAATAGCCTGCTCATTTGCCACAAAAACCAGATTGATTCCTCTTTTGGCATTAGATACACTTTGAGAATGACGACCACCTCACTTACTCTACTTGGTGAGTTCCATAATCAAGTGGCTATAACACCGAGACTGGCGCAACCATTTTGAAGGTCAAGTTTTGCAACACAAATGGAAACATTAATCGCCGGGGTTAACATGTTCTAGACTAGAATAGTATAGCCCCGAGATCGAATATGAATGAGGCCGTCAAGTTAAGAAGAACCAATTAAATCGATGTAGCATTTCTTGTTGTAGCCGCGAAATAAGATTTGAAGTATAATTGTTTGCATATAATCGAGCAGAGTCCACTTACGAATTCAAGATGAGATTATGTTACTCATGCCTCTTAATGCTTCATCTCATCAATCGAATTGAACTTCTATATATATGTTCAAAAGCACGTAAAAAATACTACAGAGGTTTCATAATTTGTAATTTATTCTAATTTAATTAGCGATTAATGATGTAAAACCTTTTTATCTGATAAAAGTTCTAATGTTGAATCTTAGTATGTCCGAATGACAAAGGATAAGAAGTGAAATAATATGACTAAATGTATACTTTGGTACCATATTCCGTAACATATATTTTTTAAAAATTTTAAAGAAAAATATATTGCTAAAGTTGAAAACTATATACAATCCTTTGTACAAGAAAAAGAGACCAGCAAAACAATACAAAACCTACCATACACAAAGGCTACTGTTCACAGACACACACATTAAAGAAACCACTTCAAACGAAAATCTTGGCTGATAATATCTTGTTTTACTTTAGCTATGAATAATTCTCTGATCACATTAACAATAGTATGTGTAAGTTCACTGGGATTTAATTCCACCTTATGGTATATTCGTTGGTTCCTCTCCCTCCTAATATAATAGATCATGATATGAAAAACTGTGATTAAATGACGTTGACAATTATGAAGAGATATTTATTTATTCTTTAAAATAAAAAAAATCAAGTAGTTAATAAAATAAAATATTATCTGTTTTCTAATCTTTAATTAAAAATTGTGTTAATAAATTTCAATTTCCATGTTTCTATTTTTAACGTCTCCTCGTGTCGTGCGCCTTATATACTCTTTCTCAGACGGTGTGATGCCAATTGCCGCTGACAACAGCCCAAATACGAAGGTGGAATAATGTAAGTTGGAAGAATACTAAAATTAAGTAGTATTCGAAGCATTAATTGCCGACGACAACCATAATCACGAATGCGTGGTGATTAAGGATGATTACTGGACAGAAAATCAAAGAAAATGAAAATAAACGAACAGTGGTTTAATGGAGATTATTAGGCATGCAAACAGATCATGAAAGCTAGCTAGTTAACTAGGAGTGAAAATGTAATAGCTGGACTTGGAAGCAAGTCCTCATGGCTGTGGTGAGAGGCCCTTTTTCAGAGCTTGAATGGTGTTAATATCAGTTTTAAAGGCCTTAGCCAAGATGTTGTCATCAATCCCAGTACTGAAAAGGGTAGTCGGAAGCGACACAGTCCCTGAATCTGCACTCCCAAAGGCAGAAATAGCGACAGCAGTTTTCTGCCCTGCAACGTTGTACTGAAAGTGAACTAGTCCCTTAGGGAACACGAATATGTCACCTGTTTGTAAGGTTTGGAAGTACAGCTTGTTGGTTGTGTCAACAAACCCTACTTGAAGATAGCCATCGACGAGGTACAGTAGCTCAGATGCTCGAGGATGTGTGTGTGGTGGATTAGCAGTGCCACCAGGGAACTGAAGAACAGCATATGATACGCTCTGTCCATTAAGAGCTGGGAATTCGAACATGCGAACTTTTGAGATCTGGAAAGCTTGTGGTTGCTGTGCCTGTGAACTCAGGAGGGAACGCAGACCAGTGAAGGTGAAGAAGGACCCATCAACGTTGGTTACATTTGGAGGGACTATGAAGTCAGATAGAATGTCAGGGTCTCCAGCTGTAGTGATTTGGACTAAGATAGATGAAGCTACCAGACCTGACAAGAATTTGGAGGTGAAACTAGCTGAAGATGAGGCCATGGTGATAGAAGAAATAACCTAAGTGAGGTGGATGGAGCAATCGGGCATGGAAGATGAATATTTATAGGGTGCATGACACATCGGCAAGACCACTATTGGTTTGGCAGCCTACTATGGAACGGGATTTACGATGTAATTGTTGTTGTACTTCACTTCGTCCCATCGCAGGATTTGAAATTTCCTGTTGTTTTACGTGTTTGCAACGCATTGACATGCATAAAACTTTATACATTTGGGATATATCTAAAGTAATGGGACAAATTTACACATGGAAGAACATAGTTTTTATTGTAGTTGAAAACACCTAGTGTTTCGTCACTTCGTCCCATCACTGGATTTGACATATCCTGACGACGTGTTTGCAACGCATTGACTTTAAAAAAACTTTGTGCATTTGGGATATATATAAAAATAATAATGGGACAAAATTGATACACATGGAAGAACATAATTAGTTGGGGTTAATAAAAAAACATTTATTAGAAGATGTAATTGTTGTTGTTGTTGAAAACACCAGGAGTTTCGTCACTTCGTCTCATCATAGGATTTGAAATTTCCTGTTGTTTTAGTGTTTCCAATGCATTGAGGTGCATAAAACTTTGTACATTTGTATATATAAAGGTACAAATTTATACACATGAAAAATATAATAATTAATTTATTGGGGGTCAATAAAAAATAAATTTGTTGTCTTAAGAAAGTAGAAACTCTCCTATTTTAATAGTTTTTTATTCTAAAAATTAAAATTTTGAATTATATATAATCAATTAAGAGTAAAAATAAAATAGATTTTATAAGTAATATTTAAATTGAATTTACTTAAATCAAACAACAGTAACAACGGCGACGGCGACGACGACGATGACGACAACGACCTAATAAAAATTTCCCTGACATACAGAGTTTGAGGAGATCTAATAGTATGCAACTTTACTTCTAACTAGTAAATAAATTATTTCTAAATGACCCACATGCAAATTAAATAGAAATAGAAATAAATAATATATAATAAATAATCAACAAAAACTGAATGAATAAAACTAAAAAGAAAGAAATAAATAATAAATACTTAGTAATAAAATATAAAATAAATAATAAATTAAATAATACAAAAAAGTACTGATCATCGTCATCGTCATCATCATCGTCATCATCGTAATCATAATCGTAATCCAAATTAATCAAGTTAAGAAGAAAAAATAGACTAAAACTTTAAGAGGTAAGTACTATATATTTAAAAATTTAAGCTAACAACAAGAGGAAAATGCAAAAATATATATGGGAACCACAAAAGTCTCTTTAAGAGAGATCTTTTATTTGTATCTTACCACACCAAAATTTTCTATTGCGGGTCATGTCCTCGATAAGTTCTAACAATGCCATATGTTTTTAATCACTTATCTCCAATTCTTCTTAAGCCTCTTTTTTTTCTTTCTTATACTCGCTATGTACAATCTTATCGCATTTTCTTACTAGAGAGTTTGGATGTCTTCTTTTAACATGTCCAAATTATCTAAATCTTGTCTTTTTTAATTTGTCTATAATATTAGTCACCTTTAATTCGTCTCTTGCTATTATATTGACCTTATCTTTTATAATAAAGTTGCACATCGAACGGAACATTTTCATCTCTGTCATCATTAGCTTATAACTATGCATTTATTTGATGGGTCAATACTCTATTTCATAGAGCATGATCGACCTAATCGCTCAGTGATAGAATTTACTTTTAAATTTGAGTAGTATCTTCTTGTCATATA
>JAOTJB010000209.1:4755450-4771031 GCA_027123815.1 Erythroxylum minutifolium
TTCATATTAATTGTGGTTATTATTTATATGTGAAATATTTAAAAATTATTGTCATTTTATATTAAATTATTAATTGTAATTATTATTTATTATTATGATTTTTGGAAACAGGGTTGAAGTAAACCTATACAATATACCGTATATAACTGTACAATATATCAGTGAACTATTTTGCAAATGTTAAAAATTTCAGGGACTATTTTATAAAGATAAAAAATTATCCGAAACGGTACCCGGTATTGACCGGTACCAGTACAATACCGTACCAGAACTTAATCCGATACCAAGTCCGGTACAGTATTCGCAACTTTGGTTGTGCTACCTACACTGCTATTTTATCACGAACGTGAGCTATGGGTATGACAATTTCAGTCCTGCCCGGCTCGGCCATTTTGGACAAAACGGCGTCGTTTTGATGAGTATGGCAATTTCAGTCCTACCCGGCCCGGGCATTTTGGACAAAAAACCGTTTTGTATTTTTTAAATTAAAAAAATATAGACAGACTAGGTTAGGTCCGGCCCTCTCGTGGCCCACCGGGTCACGGGCCGACCACAGAGCGGACAGCCTGTCGGTGGGTCGAGATGCGGGCTGGCCCATCCCGGTCCACGCGGGCCAAGGGTCAACTTGCAGCCTGCCGTGATTCGAGCCCGGCTCAACTCGACCCATTGACATCCTTAACTATAGGATGATGATGCTGAAGAATTCCGACGAGAGATTCTCTGAAGGAGTTTCAAAGGAATGCAAGGAGCATCTCGCATTCTTCCCATTTCGATGGGGCCCAAGGACCTGTATTGGCCAAAATTTTGCAACGTTGGAAGCTAAGACAGCATTGGCTATGATTCTGCAGCACATCTCATTTGAGCATTCACCTTCCTACACTCGTGCTCCTCACACTGTTACGATTCTTCAACCACAAGAAGGCGCTCAAATGATAATACGACAGTTCTAAGTTATCTGCTACTCTAGAATTATCAAAAAATACCCAAATAACAACTGCATGGAATAAGAGTATTTCTTGTGTATATCTTTGGTTTATAAAACTTTGTCATTGTGAAAGAAAAAGGAACAAAGACAGCAAAATTTATTTCCAATGGGCTATTCTACATTATGCACCTCCAACAACTCTCTTAGCTTGTAATGGCCTGCATATTTCTCTATGGATCATGTTGCGGGAAAAAGCAAGTTGTAAAATTAGGAATTCCAGATTTTCCCCTTTCACTGGAGGGAAATATAAAAATGGTTGACGGAAGGTATTCGTTCATCACAAATTAGTCACAGAGTTCAAAATGGCATCTACATCAGGTGTTATTATGGCACGCTTGTTGATCTCTGCAATGGCACAACAGTGTTTCTCCATTGTATTCACCGCTACAAGATCCTGGGCAAATACACAATCCATACCTGGGGACACCTGCAACCATTCCAATTGTTTGTTTAAAGTAGTCCCACCTACACTGTTGAGCAGAATCACAAATTCAATATGCACTCACATCGTAAAGAGTTTCGCCAAGTTTCAGCTTTACGGCCCCACTCTTGTAAACCAACATCTTACCCATCAAGCCAGCTGTTAAGTTATCTAACCTACATGTCTTCTCCATAGCATGAGCACTCCCCGACGGTCTTGTGCTTTCATTTGACACTTGGCCATCTGCAGTAGTTGATCGCTTTGTCATTGGCAAGGTTGGTGGTAATTGAAGAAAGAACATGTTTGCTTCAGCATTCTCCTCCTGCAAATTCGGACTTAAAACAGCATAAGAAGTAGCTGATTCGATTCACGCTGTTTGATCATAATTGCCAGAGATACATACCATTAGACCAAGCTCTGTCACATGATTGATTGCACTTTCATCAAATGTAACACTTGCTGAAGCCTCCCCAAATTCCTCCTCATCAAGAATCGCTACAGGAAAGTGACATAAGCCATGAATAAAAAGAAATGCATTCCAACAATTGTAATTAAGGGGCACCTGGCTGTTTGATAAAATGAATATTAATGACAAATAAAAGCTAATAAATGGTGAGTTTTCGGTCAATAAGGCCAACAGTAACATTCCTAGAAATGTGAATGTTGTTGCACCATATTTTCATATCCCTTGTTACGACAAAGTGGTATGCCCCTCTTTCTGAAAAGCACCTTAAAACTAGCCAACATTAACATTCCTAGAAATGTGAATGTTGTTGCACCATATTTTCATATCCCTTGTTACTACAAAGCGGTATGCCCCTCTTTCTGAAAAGCACCTTAAAACTACCTGGGTTTCCTGAATAAGGCCTCCTCATAGGAAGAGTTACAGGATAATAGCTGTAATAATCCTGTAGTGACAGCAAAAGATGATAAACATAAATAGGTAAGTCAGACACATAATGCCAGAAGAAAAAAGACAGCAGAACATCAGTTAGCGAACATAAGGGCTGAGAAGCTTGAGTTATAGTTAGCTACCCATGGTTCATTGTATTCTTTATCTCTCTGGTCTGAAGGATGAGCACCAACTGCAAAAAGCATAATTAGTTGTAGAGCACTTGAAACTATTCCATTCAGTAGCAAGTAGATAAAATTAGACTCAAGACAACAAACCATTGACACCCAAAGCATGTCCTTGATTGCTTGTATTTCCTCCTTTGGGAACACCATACGATTTTAAGGAACTAGAAGCAGCTCCAAAGCCAAATGCAATTTGTGAAGCTCGCACTACATAAAAGCAAATGATCAGCGTGAGAACATATTTTTAAACCCCCAATCCTTTTCAGCAAGACTAAGATAGAGGTTAAGTTGTAAATGGAAATGGCTGGTTTCTCAAGTTTGACAAAACATCAGCATGAAAAGAAGAGGAAACCCAGAACCGGCGTAATAATAAGTGGCAAGCAGATTTATTATCTCATATCGTACCTTAGACTGCTGGAAACAGTGGAATGAAATATGGAAAATAATACCAGTATACGCATTCAATTTTAAAAAACAACAAATTACAACTTAGCACAAGTTAAACATTGTAAAAGAATGAAAATGGCAAGTCAAAAATCTCCAGTTCAGAAAGATACCCTAACTGATTTTTGTTCTATCATATCATAGCTCCTCAGCCTAAGCACAAACACATATGAGCATATCTTTTAGCAGGAAATCATTACCGCTAATCACAAGCATAAATCAGAGATGGAAAACTAAAGCATCGACTCATATCAAAATATAACAACATGCCGTGGGACTAATAACCTTTTTAAAATTCCTAAACCAAGATTATTAGAATCAAAAAGCATTATTATAGTTTTATCATACATCAACTTGAGCAAGAAATTGCATGCCATAACTTACAAGTATTGTTTGTGGATAACTCACTTCAACGTTTGTCAGCTGTGAATTACTTAAAGAGGGAACAATTAATCAAGAAAAGAATCCTAAAATTGTCCTGCCATTTAAGAGAGTGTGGGAAAAAACTGAAAACTTCCATCTCTGTTTCTGCAAATCTCGAAACTGATGACCAAGTGTTAAAAGAAACATTATTGTGGGAACTGTATCGTGATTAGCTTTATAAGTTAATTCAGTACCGAAGCTAATCCTTTTCCAATTTATTTCCCTCTCTTCATTCCTTTTGTTCCCACTTCTGGGCTTTTTCTTGTTATTTTTGGACATGTATAGGCGACTATGTTGCTAATGCGAATAATGAGGACGACATAAATTGAATCACAAAACTCAAAAGATTATGATTACGTAATGAAATTACCTTTCTTTTCAACTTTAGTCTTCGCTCTGTTTGACCGTTCCTTTAAAAATGACAGAACAACGAAATCAAGATGTCAAAAGAACACAAAAGTGCAGCGTGTATTAAACTTATTGAAATCAGCGGACGCTGAACACTTGAGAAACGGGCATACATGAAATTGTCGCATCAAATCTACAGCCTGAACAGCGTCAACATCTTCTTCTTCAACTTTCTCACTGCATACATCATTGAGAAAGTAAATGACGAGAAAAAGAAAATTACATCAACATTGTCAAAGGCACAGCTACCTATGCAACAACACGATATTTACCTTTTAATTTCAGGCTTTGGTGACCTTTGAACGGGAGCTTTAGGCTTGAACTTAAACTGCAAACAAAAGATTTAATTGCAAAACAAAAAAAGAATCCTTCGTGATCCAATATTAAAAGGGAGTTGAAGCAAACCTTCCTGGGAGCATCTTGACGAGGTGCCGACTTCATAATCGATAAACTTGAATGGAACTGAGAACCATATCAACCATCAGCAACCAGCAAATCGATCATTGGTTACAGAGAACAAAAACAGAAACTAACTCATTGCTAGCTAATGAAAATAGTAAAAGTGAAAGTAAGGAACAAAATATAACAGTTGGCGGCATGTTTGGGTGATCATCAAGTTTTGAGTCCTTAGTGTCATAATTTAAAGTGCATTGGATTATACGTAAGACAAGTTGAGATTAGTGCAGGCTTAACCTTGGAGTTTGTAGGAGGAATGTTTTTGATGGAGGAGAAAAAAGAATGAGAGCCGCCAATGATACAAGAGGAGCTGCTATGAGAAACCAAACCTAACGTGTATTTTTTTGTTGGTATCCATTACATATATATATATATAATGGTCTTATGCTGGGTTTGATAAAACAGTCTGGTTGGCAAGTTGCTGAAATAACTTGCTAAAATAAGGGATTGCTATTTTTAGCATAGGATGAATTATAAAAATAGGTATTTGATAATTACAATTGCAATTAGTGAAAAGAGATAAAATGAGTAAAAAGTTTACTAGTTTAATAAATTATTAATTATTGTATAAATAATTAAAAATATATATTATTAGTTATATAAATTTAAAATTATAAATAATAAAATATTAAATTAAAATAATAAAATAAATTTAGTAAATAAAATATTTCATAAAAATATATTTTTAGTCATATAAATTTAAAATTATAAATAATAAAATATTAAATTAAAATAAGAAAAATATAAAAAAGAGATAACGAAAAAGATGATACGTCAAACTTGCTTTTTATTAGTTGAGAGCATAATGAAAAATAATAATTATTAGAAGGTTATTAATGGAAAATAGAATTTATACGTCAAAGCACTTTCATACTGCAACTCTCTTTTTACTTATTAATTTTTGTGTTGGCAGCGGACTTTTCTCCAACTTCTGGTTGTTTGCTTGTAGATCTAAACATATTACTGCATTTAAAAATTGCAGTAAATGTGTACTTATTTCCATCGCACCGCAAATTCAAACGCAGCATAAGAAGAAAATGGACAGTGGAAGTAGAGAGAGGTGTTTTTCTATTGTTTTCTTGCCTAAGAGTGCATTTGGTTCAGCTTTTGGCTGGTGGAAAAGTACTTTTTTCTACCGCAAAAACTATTTTAAGGAAAAATAAGTGTTTGACTGTAAACTTCAAAAGTACTTTTGGAGTAAAAATAGCTTTTTCAAAAGCTCAAATACAGTTTTTTCAAAAGCTCAAATTTGAAGTTTTTTCAAAAAGCACTTTTTCAGGTAGATTTTTTATATCAATTAATAAGCTTATTTTTTAGTCCCTTTTACCTTTATGCTTTACACATAATTATTACAATATCGACAAACACATCTTCACGTTTATTTTGAGATTTATATAATATTATTTGAATTTTTTATATGTTTTAATATTTAATTTTGAAATTAGTTTTACTTATGTTATAATCCATACAAAAGATTGGGTTAGATATATTTTCATTTATGTTTCATATGGTTTAAGATTATATAATAATTAATATATTTTGTTTTGTATATTGTTTAATATATTTTAAATAATATTTATATTTTAAATAATTTTATTATAAAATAAAATATAGTTAAAATTAATAAAAGTGTTTTTTATTTTTATGTTACCAAACAGTCTACTGTATGAAGCTCTTTTAAAAAGTTATTTTTTATTGACAACTAAACAGTCAATTGATTTTTAAAAAAAGCTCTTCTTAAAAAAGCTCTACTGATAAAAGCTCTATTGACAAAAGCTCTACTGATATAAGCTCAACCAAACAGGTACTAAGTGTATTTTTAAAAATGGTTTTAAGTGACCCGAAGTAGGATGTAGCTTAGTGTTGGAGTATGTCAATTGGGTTAGGAAAACCCAAAGGGTGATTGGACGAGTTGCCATCGCCCCAAGTTTGCCTGTAGGTTATATTGTTAGCTAAATACCGCCGTCGAAAAGTTGGATCAAAGTAAACACAGATGGTAACTTCCACCTCGGCTCTTCTACTGGTATGGCTAGGGGATTATTTCAAGATTGTAATGGTCAGTAATGTGGGGGATTTTTACACAATTTTGAATCATGCCCACTCTGATTGCTAAATTGAAGGGCATCTGCAAGAGACTGCAATTGACTTGGGATCATAGTTATTGAAAAATCGTCCTAGAAGTAGATTTGTTAGAATTAATTAATATTCTTTCCGCTTCTAAATGGCTACTAGCCGAGGATATTTTTTTAATGTAGGACATATAGAAGATACTAGTTCGAGAATGAGAGGTACAAATTTAAGATACTAGTTCGAGAATGAGAGGTACAAATTTAACATATCTATAGGGATAGAAATCAGAGCGCAAATAATTTAGCTCAATTAGGCAAGCACAACCAAGATTGCAATATGTTTCAACACCCCGCTGGAAGCGTGGGTTTTTGTAAAGCAGGACCCCCAGCGGGGTTTTTGTAAAGCAGGACCGGCAGTGGACTTTGTATCGTTAGGGACATACGTTGATGTTGTACTTTTTTTCCATTGCAAAAAAAAATAATAAGAAGAAGAAAGAGCAGTTTTAACTTTTAATCCGCCGTGGCTTATTCCTTCTTATCAGCACCTTTTACCGCGTTCCCACCTTAAAGTTTGAACGAAGTATGTAAACATCCACATCGATTGATTTGATTTCTTATTTTATTTTATTGGATTAAGCTGTGGGCTGTGGCTATCATGGTACAATTTGTCTTTAATTTTAGCTGCTTTTCATCGTAATAATATAAAAATAACCGATTAAATCGAGTCTAAATATTAAAACTAAATTAAATTAATTATTTAAGTTTAATCTATTTGAATTATAAATATATCGCACACTTAATTATTTGTTTACTTTACATTTAAAAAGTGACCAATTTGAAATCAATCAACCCATTATCACGTACAAAAAGTAAACCATGGATTGGGTACGTACGTGGAGCAAGGGTGTACGTACCCAAGGGAAGAATATCGTACAAACAGGAACGCGTTGTGTCTAAATCAAGGTCCTAGGTGTAAAGGCAAGGCTTACCGCCTTTCTTTATAAGAGCATATCTGGAAGACAAACTTCCAATAAAGGCCAGGCTTACCACCTTTCTTTATAGGAAACATACCTCGAAGACGAACACTTTCAATAACTTTCACCTCTTTTGTTTTCTTGGGTGCTGGAAACGAATCCTGCCATAGTTATGAGGTCTCAAAGAGCGAGTTTTTGCTCTCTCCTAGTGTTCTTGCTCCTGTTCCACCTTCTTCATGGACATCACGCCCACGCTCATGCCTTGCAAACAGGTGCTGTATACGCTACACCATCCTTGTCTTTTACTTTTTTCAGTAACGTGAACTTTCTTTACTTTAGTCGATGAATCTCTTCGTTTCAAATCTATGTAGCCCATATATAAACAACTTCTGAGAAACCAATGAGTATGTTAAGCTTGAATTCATCACAAGATATAGAATATTGCGGATTGCTGTGAGTTGTGGCTGTTACTGAAATAACGATAATTAAATAAAAAAAAAGTAGAGTGCCCACTTTAAACACATAAATAATATTATCTCAACACAAAGTTAGCCAAAAGAACCACATCATAGCGTACCCTTGGCAACCAATCCAACCTATAGTCCTAGATAGCGGAATTTAATTAGTAGCGTTAGATTGATTAAGATTTTTATTCACCATATGGTTGCTAGTTGTCTAATAAACTCGTTAAATCACTATTTACATATTAAAGTGCAAAGATGAATCCCGTAGAGGAAAGGCCACTAGGCATTTAAATAGGAGATTCGGTGAAAGAAGTGGACAGAGCTCTTGATCATGGCTCCGCCACCACCACCGCCACAAGAGAAGATTATATTCCACAAGGAGAACTTCTTTTGGTGGAAGGAATCTTACGTTCTTATTCCTTCCTTGCCTTGTCGCTAAGGAATGGTACATTGATATTCCAGGAAGTTCTTACGTATGGTATGGGTCCATTTAACTTCTCAAAGGATGTCCCAATTATATGAATTTAAGTAGTTTCAGGAAGGAATGGCTTTGAGAAGCAAAAAGTGAAAGAGTGTTATCACTAAATTAGTTTTAGCGTAATAAATGAATTAATTCTTCCCCACTCAAAATTACGAAAAGTCATCAGATAATCATAGTAACAAAATAGCTAGCTCTTCAATATTTAGGTCTAAGTTTGTTAATCTCCTTGGAAATTAACCGGACTTTGTCTGATACATTATTGCACGGTCTCCATTTTAGACTTCAATCAGGAGCAGGACCGCGGGGACATGGACACAGAGACTCCAAGTACAGCAACAACCACCATGAAAATGCCAATGGAGAGTGGTCATGGAAGCACCGGCGTCAATGGTGGTAGTCACGGAAGTAGTGGTCATGAAAATGGAAACGGTGAAGGAAGCCATCAGAATCAGGGGCCCAACTTAATACCACTCTACGCTGCTGGACAGAATATGTACCGTCAAAACAACAATAATCGGCGCGGCCACCGTACAAATGAAGCTCCTCCCAGTACCACTTATGCATACCCCAGTTGCTTTGTTCTACCTCTCTTGCAAATCCTTTTTCTTCTTGTTTAGTCGCATGGATCGATTGCTGTTTTTAGTAGGCTACTTACTAATACTACTAGCCTCTCAAAGCTTTATGTAATTTGCATGATTTGAGTGTGTTTTACTTGAAAGATGGTACATAGTGAGGGATGAAACTTCAAAGCTTGTACGAAGAAGAAGAACCAACCATGTTTCTTATGCATAATTAGATATATACATCAATAACAAGTTTGTGCACAGTATCTATTTTTACAGCTCTCAGTTTTATCTATAACCACAAATACTGAACATTTTATATTTACAAATCTTAACTGCAATACCAGACATTTTTATTATTATCATAGAATACCAGTACGAGATGTAGGGAGAGCTCAGAGTATTCTAATTTGTAAGAATAAATCCTAAAATTGTAAATTTATTTACACCATACGTGCGAGTGAGATTCATAAGTTCTACCTGTATAGTAATTAAAATCAGTAGTTAATACAATATAGGAACATCTAACTTCTTAAAATTTAATTTCAATTAATTTTAAATATTTAATTCTATTTATAATTTAAATATTACCAAATTAGATTTAATTTATTAATTTTAAATTAAATCAAAACCTAATCCGAATTAGTTTATCATCCCTACTCTCAGCAAGCGCCACCACCTTAACCTGATGCTAAGCATCCAGCACCGCCTATCAATCCCAGTGCCAATGCAAAAAGAAAAGATAGAAAGCAAATATAGAAAAGCTAAAAAAATCAATGTTTAGTTACGATGGAGAGGGTTATGAGTAGACAAGTGGTGTAATTCGCTTGCACCGAACATGTTTATACTAATCGCCGAAAGGTCTATCGTCTTCCACCTGATCCTTATTAAAACTTTGGTGATGGGACTGGACTTGGGCTTTATATTTGATGGCTTTAATATCATAAGCTTCAACTTCACGTTACCCTTCGTAGCTTCAAATCGCATTTGAAGGATATCACATAGGATCCGTTTTGGACGTTATTAGTTAGCTTTTCATTGCATATCTTCACCGTAGGACCATGCAGTGTAGCATAGATTAGATAAAGTTCCTGGATTGAGTGATGGAGACGAGCCATGTCTATGAACCTTGGGGCTGTTTCTGCTTCATAAACATTTCTACCTTATCCTCAGGTTTCACTTCTGGCAGATGGAAAATAACGTGATTACTTAGTTTCACGTGTTGTACAAGTTGGTGTGGGCCATTTGAGGATTCTTATTTTGAAGGCTTACCGTGTCACTCAGCTTTTGTCTTAGTTGCGGACGGTGCTTGATGCAGAGCCATGCAAGGTGGCCCACGATTCCTTAGGATATGATCTTGTCCAGAGGCTAACTAACTATTGAGCTTACGTCACTCCTCTCTAGACCAACGATTGGTATGCATGTCCCAAGCTCATTATTAGGAAGAACAAGATTTGAGACTTATTATTTCACTAACGAAAGGAACGGTGATTTTGGTCGATTCATAATTTTCAAGCTAGGAAGTTTCAGCATTGGGCCTTCCAAGGTTTGATGTTTCTGCTTCCTTCGTTTTTATCTGCTTTGATTGAACTAGGCATTGGGATTACTAAGCAGAGTAACTCACATCAGTGGAGTATGGGAGCAGAAATTTGAATTCTTTGTCTAAAATAACTCTGTCCAACAATCAAAATCGAGCAGAAATTCAGATTCTCCGTCCAAAATAATCTTATCCAATCCTGTTTCAATTACTACTGTTTTATAGTTTAGATTCTGTGTCTAAAATAACACTGTCCAATTTCTAAAATAGACAAAAAATCCAAACTATGTAGCAGTGGTAAACAGGGTTACATCAACATGCACCCATCCTTGTTATGATCTATGCCCATTCTTCTATCATCATGTCACTCAATTTCACTTGGAGTCCAAATTCCATCCTTGTACATGGTTAACTATAATAATAGCATTCATCCGGGACATACTTACGATAAATATGCAGGCAGCCATATCTATGAACAAGGAGATGATTTTAATACAATACAATACAATACAATTGTTGAAGATGCTATTAAAATAGCCTTGGCTAGTGACATGATGAGCTCCAGCAATGGCTTACTCTCGCAGAGAATGAAAACAAGGGAACTGAAAAACATCAATGATAAGTTTTAAGACTCCATCCTTTTTTCTAAGGTTTTAAACTTTAATTGTCACATATTCTAGCAAGCTTCGACCAACTTCTACGTATGGATTATTTGTATCTCTTCTTGCTTTTCACCTTCTTTCTTCTTCAATTTCCTCTTCATCTTCTTCTTCTTCACCTTCCTCTTCGAGCACTTCATCATTTGGCTGAAAAAACTGCAGCTTCAGCCTCCCATCTTCTCTACGTGCATGCAGAAACTCTCGAGTAGGAATTCTTACTTCTTTTAGCACAAACCTACCGTCGTGCCTATAAGACTTGAAGCAAACCGAAGGCTTTCCACTTTTCCCTATGCACGAAATCGGCGGAGGAAATGCTTCGCCAATAAACCTTGACCTTCTAGACTTCATGTTTGAATTCTCCGGCGTTGAAAGCCTTCTGGTACTCGCCTTCCCATCTCTTTGTCGCAAATCCTCGTTCCTGCCATTCTTCAAGTCCTCAACATCATCAGAGCTTTCAGAACCGAGTCCTTCAGTGCATAGTTGCAAGCTATGGCCATACTTATAACAAATGTATTGATTCTTCTTGCTCTGATCATATCTGCTTTCCAAATATCCATTACTCTCTAGCTTTGAGGCTTCTACTCGCGGATATACGTCTGAAAAAGATGAAAAATTAGACAATTCTAAATTCTCTCTGAAATGAAGCTCGCCGAATATATCAGTGAAGGAAGTTTGATCGAGAGGTTTAACAGACTTGAGTTGTTTCCGGGAAGAGAGGGACTCGATCAATGTTGGATTTTCAGGCAATGGTTTCTCAAAGATGTGTTGGACGCTTCCACAAGCGGACATGGATTGGCTTGAGAGTACTTCTAAATCTCTCTGCTCTGGTGTAAGACTATATTTTTTATAAAAAAAAAAAGACGAGGTGACCCTGAGTCTGAGGATTGGAACTGATTAAAGAAGCATGAGATTGACGAGAGAGTTGAAAAGATCAATGATGCTATTAACTTGGGTTTGATGTATATTTTTTCTTTTAGTAGATTTTGTGGTGTGGCTTCTGTTGGAGTGGAAGTATGGATAGGTGCTTCTTTTGTAGCTTCTTTCTCCTCCGTCTGGTTGTTATCAATACACGTTTTTTGACTGGATGCATTAATTTTTAGAAACTACATTTATTCCCATATTCTTTTGGTTGGATATATCATTTTCTTCTTTAAACGGCCAATCGAAAAATAGGGTCAACGATCATTTAAGATATATTTGTTTTTTCAGAAATGTCCATTAATTTGTTTTATTATTTGAAACTACATCCAATAATTTCTTCACATGTGTTTTCTAATTTAACAATTTTACGTTTATTAGGCAATTTCCATTGATATATAGTTAAATGAGAGTCTTGGATCACCTTGTATTAATCTTATCTTACTAGGATAAAAAACATAAAGTTCTTCATTTAAGTCCAAAGAAAAAGGTGTAGTTGATATGTATTCCATGATCCATGAACGAAGCTTTCTTGTAAACCTTAAGCCATCAAGAAGTTCTTATACAAATTTCCAATCTACGTAATCGCAATCTTTTTTAATTTCTATCTTAATTAAGCATACAAGGCAGATGAAAAAAAAATTCAAATGGGTGGTTGTTTCGCAAATTTTCCAATTCGTTTATGACAAACAAAAAAATCAGAAAAATTAAAAGCACCAAAGATAAACAAAATCGAGACTTGTTAACTCAATTCGGCACATCTTGTTTACGTCTGGAGAGCCCTCACCTAATTTAATTCTTTCACTGACGAAAATAGTTTTATACAAGACTTTACAGAGCTAACACTACCCAACCTTTAACACTATCACTCGTCCTCACAACTCGTGAAAAATTTTTACACCTAATAGTACAATCGCCTCATACTAACCTCAACGGAGGATTTTCTCAATTAATCTTTTAACGAAAGAACAATAAACGAATAACTAAAGTGATTAAAATAATAAAGAACGAAAACTGAGTACACTTGAGATAGATAAGAACAACTTCCTGTTTTCTCTAAAATGGATCTGAAAATTGTTGACAAAAATTGGCAGAATTAGGCAATACTCTAAACTACCTTTGTGACATATTAGTCAATTAAGCCTCCATCAAAATCACACAAGAAATATAAACCAGAAGCATATCGACTAAACACCCAATAATCGACCAATGGCTGGAAATCACACACACAAAACAGTTATAAAACAGTGATCCACACACCAAAAGTCAATACACGCCCGTGAATCACCTGGAAGATTTCACACCGATGCAACTAATCAACACCACATCAGTTTTTCCAACCAAGATGATTATAACGAACAACCAAGCTCACCACCGTTTTTACACAACCGTGCAACACATAGAAAAATCAAGAACCCAGCAGTAGTGACACACACCAAAAAAGATCAACAATGTGAGTCACTCTAAAAGATCAATCCAAAGTTGTGAGTCACTCTAAAGAAATCAAAAGACCCAGTCGTGAGTCACTTCAAGCTATAAACACAAAGGTTTTCACACCCACATCCAAAAATCAATCAACTAATTAAAGGAATGGCAGCACCAAGATGAAAATCTCATTCTTCCATCCAATTGACAAATAATAAATAGGTAAGCTCACAATCGTAATCAACAAAACAATGCAGCCAACAACAACAACGAAAACAAACATAAGTCTCACATGCACACACCAGGAATTATGCACAATACCTTTTAGCCCACATAGACGCAAAAAAGTTCTTCTCTAAATAAAGTTCTAACTCTATCCAATTTTTTAAGATAGCAGATTTTATTCTATCATACTCTGATTTGAATTTTAAACTTATCAACATTATCTTAGATGTCCAATTATCGAAAAACGCCAAAACCAAATAATAAGATATATACCATATATCTTAATAGGAGATTTTCATACAGTTTCACATTCTGATCAGTTCTTGTTTAATTAAAATATTATCCATTAAAGACCTGTCTTTGAGGGTGAGCTTTGGAATAACTAGTAAAGTTGTTCTTTTGTGAGCAAAAAGACATAGGTTCAAATCACATAAACAACCTCTGTATAAAAATACAAAGAAAAGATTACGTACATCATGACCCTCCCCAAATCTCCACAAAGCTGAGAACCTTGTGTACTGAATATGTTGAGTTTAACTTTGAATTTAAAGACTGGTCTTATGAATATATTCATACGATACCACGTTCAATCTATCTATTAACATTTTAGAGATGCACTTATATAAGTGTTACAATATGAGATTGGTCCAAAATCACTCACAAGTTAGGATAATCTACTTCTAGTAAAAGAGTAAGCAAAGTATAATTTACTTACTTTAGAATTTTACCTTACCTAAAAATATCCAAAGTTTTTTATAAAACTTCTAGACAATTACTTCCCATGCTGCCATGAAGAATCCACTACCAAACCTATTTGGACTAGGGACTTCTATAATTTGACATCCTCTATATTGAATATCTTCACAAGTTGCATTTTTGTTGTTCACATGTCAACCTAGGACCTGCTGCAAAACCAGTTCCTCAACTGTCAATCTAGAACCTCTTTTTGTATACAAAAAGTTCCTATAAAAATTCATAAAATGGTCAAAACACTACCATAATCAGTCAACAACTGCCTTTGATTATCTATTTGTATCTTTGTAAGTAGGCTTCCCTTAATTCCAGTATCCCATCCTACTTTAACTATAGTAAAAACTGAGTAGAATCCAACCATATATTGAATATTAATATGCAAATTAAAATTCAAATAGACTACTATAGAACTATGATATGATATGTCTTTAGGTAAGAAAATAGCCCCAGCTGCATTAAAATCCTAACATTAAACACTACCATAATCAGTCAACTACTACCTTTGATTACCTATTTGTATCTCTGTAAGTAGGCTTCCCTCAATTCCAATATCCCATCCTACTTTACTTGTACCAAAAACTGAGTAGAATCTAACCATATATTGAATCTTAATATGCAAATTAAAATTCAACTAGACTACTATAGGACTATGATCTGATATGCCTTTAGGTAAGAAAATAGCCCCAGCTGCATTAAAATCCTAACATCAATGAGCATTTACCATAACTCTGATCTTCCTCGTACACTACAACGAAGACACCCTTTCCTTATGATTTCTTTGGCACAACTTATTGCGACGTTTGAAAGTATTCGTCACTAAAACTTACCGTTTAGTGACGAAATCACAAAGCGTCGCACAAGGGAAAACCTTTAGCGACGTACAGAGAAAATCATCGCCAAATCATGCACAATCAATGATGATTTCTTGTATTCGTCACGAAATAATGCAATCGCGACGAAGTTTGAAAACTTCACCATAACTTTTCCAACATTTAGTGACAAATCTAGTAAATAATCACTAAAGGTTATATATGTTGCGACGATATTATGAAGCGTCACCAAAAGGTTAGTATTTGGTGACGAAAGTCCTCTTTCGTCGTAAAATCTTATACATTCAGCGACGATTTGTTTTTATTGTCACTAAATGTCAAGCATTCAGTGACAATTGTTGGAAATCGTCACCAAATGTTGCACATTTAGTGACAAATTCTAAAAAATGTCGCTGAATGTATACATTTGGTGACGATTTCTAAAAATCGTCACCAAATGATTGACATTTTCATAAATTATTAAACTAAC
>JAOTJB010000209.1:4802416-4820446 GCA_027123815.1 Erythroxylum minutifolium
TTGGATGGAAAAACTCATGGCACCACCTCTTTCTTCTTTTGTCTGAGTCATAGTGTGAACCTGTTCTTATTGAATAACCATAGCGTAAGCACGATTCAGATTTGGTAAAGGTTTTGTACTCAAGATGTTTGAGCGGATTGTACCATATCCATCTTCATCGAGGCCCATCAAAAATTGATGAACTCATTCTTCCTCATGTTTTCTCTCCAATTCAGAGGTGAGGTTGCACTTACATCCAACACAAGTGCAAATCAGAATTTTGTCATAGTTATTCAACTCTTCCCATAAAAATTTGAGTTTACCAAAATAAGTGACCATAGCCTAACCCTTTTGTTTATAGTTGGCAAGATCAGTCCGAAGTTGTTGCACACGAGGACCATTACTAATGGAAAAGCATTGTTTAATGTCTACCCACAAATCTTTAGCAGTCTTCATGTACGAGACATCAAACAGAGAGCAGGTTCAATGGTGTTAAATATCCAAGACACCAACATAGAATTCCCTGTGCACTAGTATTCAATTTCAGTAGAATCATCTGCTGATTGTGTGATGGTGCTATCAACAAAACCATATTGCTTCTTGGCACGCAATGCAATCCGCACAGCTAGTGCCCATTCATCACAAGTGTCGCCTTTCAGCTATACCTGCGTAATGATATTACCAGGATTATCATTCACATAAAGAGTATAAGACCCCAACGTTTTCCTGTCCGAGCCTGATCCCTCAACTTCTTTTGTCGGATTTGTCATTCTTGTTTATACAATGATCGGTGAGGGCTCTGATACCATGTAGAAAGCATAAGAGATGAAATTTTCCCCCTTCTATTCACAATCGTATTCAATATATATACAAGTCAAGTTCCCAAAAGAGACAGGATCCCTAAAATCACAAGGAATCCTAATTACAGTAAATTACATAATAAAAAATAGTCCTAAAAGGAAAGAAACTATTAACAATAATCGCAAAAGATATGCACAGCTACTCAATAGGCTTGATTTGCTTTTAAGTTTTTATTGTTACCTGCATTCAAAGCTTTCTCTGTAACTAGAAATTAACAGAAAAAACTAACACCTTCTCTCTCAATCATCTTCATCTCTTAAAACAAGTCTCGTACGTAAGAAAAGTGAAAGAAAACAGTAATAAGAGAGAAATTGATGAATTACCAATTTAGTTTCAATTATGCTACAATAAAATAATTAATCAAATATAATTCTAACATTTTATTATTTGAATTCAATTTATACTAATAACTTGAAATCTTAAATCATTAGTGTAAACCGAACTTAATTAGTGTGAATCGAATTTCATAGTTGAGTTGGATTATTTGATTAGTTCATATCTAACGCTCATACTCCGAGTGTTTCATTGTTATTTTCAACTAATATTCAAGAGAATGCATTTTCAAAATATTAAAATTAGAAAAAATTTAACAGTTATGAAAAATTTAGGAGAAGTTTATATATATCGTGTGCTCTTCCAATAAGCTAATGTAAACAATGTAATATAAATTGAAAAGGCCGACCAAGCTAAACAATTTTTGATTTGCAAACATCGTGACATAAACATTTTTGTAAGTGATAGTAGAAGTGAATATGTAAATTTTTATATTTTTGTATTAAATAAATTTATTATTTTATAAATAATTAGTAAATTAAATATTTTATATAAATAATTTAATATTATTAAATAACAAAATTGATTCCTCAATTTTCATCTTATGGTCATTAACATGAAAAGCAATTTTTAAACAAAAAGGTCTACCTGTGCAGCAACCTTTTTCTTCAATTCCATTTGTTTATGATTTCCTTTGAAGCAACGGTGGGATATTAAAGTATTAAGTATGTTCTTTAGTCAATAATGGCTGGGCACTCTCTTTATCTAATGCTGGTCAAATTTTAGCTACTAATTCTTTCCCTCTATAAAAATTTTGGTTGACTTAACTGGTGAAATAAAAACGTTTACAACGTGAATATAACTTTGCCATCAAGTTTCAGTAAAAAAGAGGTAACGAGGGTGCCAACTTTGGTTAAATTGTAAGTTATAACAGATTTGTAGGTACGTGGTAGGCATTTCTGCTTCTTTAATGCACTAAATAACTGACTTTGGTTACGAAATGTAATATATATATAAATATGAGAGGAACAAGAAGCAACGGGGCAAGAGCTAGCCAATGAAGGTGGCACGAGGCCTAGGGGCGTCATTCTCCGTACTTGGACGGTTGGACCGCCAAATGGTTAATCCTCTCTTTCGGTACACGCCAAAATAACCCAACCCCTCTCTCGCTTTCTCTCTATTCAAAACTACAATAAATAGTGGGGGATGCGTGTGTCACTCCACCACATTAGTCATTAGCCGCCTCTCCTCGTACGCTCCGCACTTCTTCTGAACTCTCTAGCATCCTGTCTTCGCTTTGCTTCTCCTCTTTCTGGGTAAAGGTCTGTTCTTTTTGAGTTTCACATGCTTTTTTTTGTTTTTTTATGTGTTCTGTTTTGTGCTGGTGGGTGTTGCTTCTTCTGTATGGTCTCGCTTGGTTGCGCTTTGATTGGGTTTTTTGAGTTTTGTTGGTTTTTGGTTTTTGGTTTTTGTTTGATGTTATTTTGATTCTTTGATGTGGGTATGGACGTATCTTTCATCAGTGGGGCTTACGCCTTCATTCAATTGCTTTTTTTTAATTTGATCAAAATGGTCTCCTTTATTCTGCTATAAAAATGCTTCAGAATTTTGATCTGGAGGAAAAATGGAAACAGAGCTGTACTGTTTCTCTTAAATTTTTGTTAATTTTGTGTTTCCAACTAACACGAATGATGCAAAGTACGTAACACGAATGAGGTTTGTAATAATTTGCACACCCTCACCATAAGTCTTAACCTTTGTTACCAGGACTTATTAAAAAGAATCCTATTGTTATCAGTATAATGGGTTTTGACCCCAAGTTACCTTCAACATAGTTTTTACAGGACTTATTAAAAAGAATCCTTTTGTTATCAGTATAGTGGGTTTTGACCCAAGTTACCTTCAACATAGTTTTTTAACTTTATTTGCTATACCGTTTTCTCTTGCTTTCTCTCTTTTGGGGTTTGTTTTCAGTTGAATAATTTCCATTTTCTTTTGATTTACAAATTTCATCCCTCAACAACATGTAGTAGTGGAATGATGCCTGCGTAATATAATGCAACCTAACCTGGATTGGAAGGCAGCACTTGACTCTTAACCATCTTGTTGAAGCCGATGGTTTGAAGAGTCTGAAACATCTAATGTCTTGATTTAACTAAAGCCAGAACAGGTTGATATGAGGGTCATACATAAGATTGATATCACCCTTTTTGTGTATGACGTACCTAGGGTTATAATTCATTTCCAAACTACTTAGCACTGACATGAGAACATTCTTGGGCTCATTATGTTCTTGACGGCCGTGTAATGCCTTATCTTTTCCCCTGTTATGTAATGAGACTGCGTATTATATCTGCTTAATGTTCTATTGACTTGCACTTCTATCTTCAAGCACTATGGAAAGAATAAGAAGCTTTGCACTTAGTTTTATTACAATGACATTTTAAGTTGGAGCTTCGAGTGAAGAGCAGAGAGCAATAGAGCTTGTTCTTCTCATTATGCTCCATACATCCATCGCCTTGTTTACAGAAATGGATGCATTCCTTCCATTTTGCTATTACGTCAGTGAAGGCATACAAAATTTCCTTCTTGCTTTTTGATATTTGATTCCGTTACTTAGCAGAGTTGATGAAAACTAGTCATGGGCTGGAGGCATTTTGATAAATTCATTTGTCTTGCTGACTTGTTTGTTCAACAGGGAAACTGTCATTTTCTATAAAAAAAATTTATTAACACGACAGTCAGCTGCATCAGATGTTCATAAAAGCTGATGTTAGAGGACCTGAAGCAAATTATGAAATTGGATGCAATTATGAAGCTGGAAAACTAATTCCGTAGATACCTTAATTTTCCAAACTACCTTGTTAACATGTTGGTTACAATTTCTTAATATTTTCTGTTGTGACGGAGTATTAAGATTAAGAAACTGTTAGAGCGAAATATTGAGCTGACTGAGAGCGTTTCATGTTATTCAGGGTTAAGATGGCAACTATTAGTGTTCCCTCCCAATGTATGGTAAGGGCTGCTCCCCAGAATCGGTTCACTAGCACCATTATCAGGACTCCATCTTCACTGGGATCAGTGAAGAGTGTCTCCAAGTCCTTTGGTTTGAGATGCTCCTCCAATTTCAAAGCATCAATGGCCACCTACAAGATTAAGTTAATTGGACCAGATGATGAAGTGCATGAATTTGAAGCCCCTGATGATGCATACATCCTAGATTCGGCTGAAGCTGCGGGAGTTGATCTGCCATATTCTTGCAGGGCAGGGGCTTGCTCAACCTGTGCTGGAAAGATGGTTTCGGGTTCGGTTGACCAGTCGGATGGTTCCTTCCTGGACGAGAACCAAATGAAGCAAGGTTATCTGCTGACTTGTGTTTCATACCCAACTTCAGATTGTGAGATTCACACTCACAAGGAAGGTGACCTTTACTAAGTGTTAAGCAGGTGGAGAATATTTCACAATTGCGAAGCTTGTTCGTTATGAATGTTATGGATTAGTACGGGTGGTACAAGTTCCTGTGGACCATTAGTTGCTTGCTTAGTCTTTCCTACCATCTTATGAAATGCCATTCCATTAAGCAATTAAAGTTGATTTATTTTTTTCTTGGGTTCTTTCTTAATTCTAACCTGATTGTGCATTTCTTGCCCAAACCATCGAAATGTCTTATTTACTTAACGGGTAGTGCCGCACCAAATCTCTACTTCTGTCGTTGGGGAAAAATAAATTAGAGGACTTTGGGCTAGTCACTAAATATGCTGGTGGTAACTGGTACGCGTAGAGAAGAAAGGTCTTTTGGTGTGAAACGTTAAGAGGCTCCGTTTCATGATTGTCTGGTACAACTAAAGACTTAACAGTTCTGGGTTTGAGACAAGAGAAAATTCACATAACTTGACATAAATATCTGAGGTTCGGCACGAGAATACAGAGCATAATAGAGAAGTAGAAGTATGTCCCTTAAAAGAACAAAAGGATGCTCCAACTGATTAGAATTTAAAATTTAAGATTGTGATTTGATGGAAAAGGGTAAGAGATGTTAACCCTAATTCAAAATTACTAAGAAAACATTTTATGATATTAAAAAATCACTTTTATTGAGAATTTTTAAGTGTTTTAATGCAAATTATTATATTATTGATGAACTAAAAGAGTGATATATAAAATGGAAAATCATGTGCAAATAGAAAAAAGCTTCTTTTCTAGGTCTACTCATTTCTTCTCGACTAGAATCCAATCCCAGTAGGACGTATGGAGAGAAAGATGTCGACTCATTTCTCTTCTTTCCCTTTCAATTTCTTATTCAACTTTTCCATAGATTGTTCAAAAAGAAGGAACTTTTCGTAGAAGTTAATGAACTTTTGCATGCTGATTAGCTGCCCCTCACCATTCTTCCATAAAATGTTACAAACTGCTTGCCTACGAAGTAGGAAAGAGGAAAAGACAAACATACAGAAGTAGATGTTTGTCTCTCAACCGTAAGTTCCATAAAAACCATTGAAGTAAGCAAATTGAGTACATAATGAGATGTATTTTGATTTGCTCCGGGTTCATAATGAGATCGATTTGTCTTTTTGAGATGGCTCAGTTTCATTAACCATATGCAAGTTTGGTTTCTCAGATTTTGCACCAAATTCAGTTTAATTTCCGATTTGAATTATTCATTATCGTCAAATTAACTTATTAAAAGTATATTTTAACTTTTTTTATTTAAATCAAACCTATTAAAATAAAGATAAAATAATTAATATTAATTATATATATTAAAATATTTGAAACTATATTAAATTTAAATAATTAAATATTAAATTTGATTTCTTAGCTTGAAATAACATCCTGTGATGTTAGGTTGACTAATGAGGCACTGAGATAATTACTCTTCCTTGAGTTAATATAAAGATAAGTATAATCAAAGTAGCAATGAGTATAAATCTTTATGTATCGTGGTATGATCATTTAAATCTTTATAAGCAAGTCAAATTATACACATTCACTTAAAAAATTATAATGATTAATCTTATAATTTACTTAAATTATAATGATTAATCTTATAATTAATTGAATTATTTATAATTTTTTAAAACAAATTATAAATAATTCAATTAATTATTTTAAGAATACTTTGATTTTCAAATTGGAACGGTGGACTCAAATAATTGTTTAGGTAAAACAATTAAAAAAAAAGGGGAAACGTGAAGATAATCGTAGACTTAGTAGATTAATTCGAGTTTAACTTGGCCCGAAATTAATAAGTTAGTCCTTGAATTTGACCAAATTTTAACTTTTTATAAAAAAATTAAGCTTTGGATTGGTATTGAATTGTTCAAAGTTAATTTGTCCTTAAACTTAATATTTATATTTAAAACGACCTCATTTTAAATAAAACAATATTATTTTACATTTATTAAAAATAGCAAAAATTTCAAGCCAAATTAAGCTTTAGTCTGTTAGGGCCCGATTAAACTTAAACTCAATTTTGGTTGCTTCGGACTGGATCGCTCTATTACCATTTTTATATACTTGTTTATGATAAAAAATGAAAATAAAAATTTTGAAATATATGAATTTGATAATGCAAGAATGACACTCAGAAAAAATCTCATTGAAGTGTAAAATTTGAAAACGTTTAATAATATATAACCTTATAATTTTTCAATAAATTAAACTGTTAATAAATAAAAGTTCGGGGACTAAAACATGTAACATGGCACATGTAAATCATGAAGTGGGGAAAGTGGGGGAACTCGGAGCCGACCATCCTCCCGACCATCCTCGTCGCGTGCGGTGCGAGGAAGGGGTCTGTAGGCGGTGGTAATACACGTGGGTGCTTGCTTATCATTCGCGTCGCTATTACCAAAAATATCCTTCTTCTTTTTCCATAATATTCAAATCTTTCCTAGTCATGTTTGCCGACTTTTTATTCACAAGTAAAACATCCCCTTACTTAAGTCAGATTCGTCGACTCCGAAGGAAAAAAAATTGGGTATGCTTATTCTGAAAATTAAAATTAAAATTATTTAAATTTATATAGTATTAGAAATATAAAAGAAAATATTTTGTCAATAATTACACTGTATTGTATAATTTTTTACACAAAAAAAGGGTCAAAAATGTATTTTAAACACATGAATTAACCAAAGTGGATGTGAATAGTGTTTGATGTAGTATTATGACTTTTTATGCATTTTCTAACATCACATCATAGAAATTTTCCTCAAAAGTCTGCAAAATAGAGCGAGAAGCTTGATTTGGATTCTGAACTTTGAGTCGTAGTAATAATAGCCATCCCTAAGCAGCCTTTTTCTCAACAGTCAAAATGCTGGCTTTGAAACACATGAAATCAGCTAGTTGCAGGTAATGACAAAAACAAGTTGGTATTTTACAGAACATACTTCGTATGAACAAACAGAAGTTGGAAAAGAGTCGTATCACTTTTGGCGAATGAATTGTCAGACAAGTTGGTACTTTGCTCATCCAATTGTCCCAAATGGTTACACTCTATTTGTTAAACATGCATGGAATGTATCATTTGCTTTTGATTATTTACATCAAACAAGTAACTAATTTTATTTCGATATCTTATACAACATGTATTAATAAATATTAATTATAAACTAATATTTACTTTTTGATATATTTAATTTCAAATCAATTTAAAGTTTGATTAAGTTCAAGTTTAATACCGCCTTCTTAACTTGGATCAAACTTTATACCAAGTTCAAGCGTTTGAACTTATTTTGTCATTCCTGCTAAGAGAAATAAGAAACTTGAATGTTATATGCATTGGGCACCAACTTGGGACGTTCGTGGACTCAATTACAGGAGCTAGGACCAAATCTTCTGACAAACTGACAAATACAAGTCACCATCTAGGACACACTGATCGAGAAAGGCTTAGGAGGGTTAAACGGAAACTGGTTAGGAATAAAATGTCAGTAAAATCACCTGCAACAGATGCGACTCTTCGGATATTGAATACGTGTACGGAAGCAACTGGAGATACTACGCATTTAGAAAAGAAAACGAACCAGAAAATCATAAACCGAGTGGACGGACAACTTATTTCTGTATTTCTGTGGATTTTTTTATTAACGGAAAGTCGGAAACTCCTATATAAGTAGTACGAAAGTACTATAAATTCTCTACAAAGTTGGCAAGCGGTTGTTTTGTTGCTGTGGTTCGTGGGCTGTGGTGGCTGTGGTGGTGGTCATCTTTCTTCTGCTTCTCTAGATTTAAACCACAGTCTGATCAGACATGGCCACCTACTTTGTCCTGTTACAGCTGCTCTTTCTGGTCCTCACGCTTTCAGGTTTTTCTTGCTTTCTCCTCATACTCCTTTCACTTCTCTGTTTGGCTCTCTGGAAAATGTAGAGAAAGATGACATCTTTGTGTATCAGCTCTGTTTTCTTCTTTCCATGTTGTTGATTGATCCAAGTATACGACTTCTAGTGCCTACACCATTGATTGAGGTCAATTCTCTTTCAACGGAAGCATGGAAAGAACTGGACTTGAAAGTCTGATTCTGAACTTCTGGATTGAGATTTAGATGAATTGCAGTGAATTAAAAAAGATCCTTTTAGTGGGTTTTTGAACATTTTTGCGCCATAGAAAGGTGCTGATATTTATTCTATTCTTTCATTCCAAGCACACGAGGTTTTGACTTGAATATCTGGATATTTTCTCTATTAGATACAAAAGTTTTCTTCCTTTATTGTTAGAATTTGTGAACAAATATTCTGCATTCGTCATGTTAATCCCTTTTCTTGTGTTAGTTCATCTTCTGTGTTGTTCGCGTGGTTTTGTTACCAAACACTCTTAGCTCTGTTTTCCACTGTTTTCAGATTCAACTGTCCAAATCCAAGGCCTTGGAGTTGGAATTAACTATGGCCAGATCGCCAACAATCTCCCATCACCCCCCCGTGTCATTTCTCTCCTTCAGTCCCTCAACATCAGCAGAGTAAAGCTCTATGACGCTGACCCAAATGTGCTGCTCGCGTTTTCCAATACCAACGTAGATTTCGTCATCGGACTTGGAAATGAGAATCTGCAGGCTATGACAGACCCCAATAAAGCTCAGAGTTGGATACAGCAACAAGTTCAAACCCACCTTCCTCAGACGAAAATCACCTGCATCACCGTAGGAAATGAGATCTTTAGCTCAAATGACACACAGTTGATGTCTTATCTCTTTCCAGCTATGCAAACGGTTTACAATACTCTAGTAAACCTTGGGCTAGATAAGCAGGTTACTGTCACAACAGCACATTCTCTGAACATCTTAGCCAATTCCTACCCTCCTTCCTCAGGGACTTTCAAACAGGATCTTGCTGAATATATCCAACCAATATTGAATTTCCACTCCCAAACCAAGTCTCCTTTCCTCATTAATGCGTATCCTTATTTTGCCTACAAGAACAACCCCAGTCAAGTGCCATTAGACTATGTACTTTTCCAGGCAAATCAAGGAATGACAGATCCTAATACCAATCTGCAGTATGATAACATGCTGTATGCTCAAATTGATGCTGTGTATTCTGCAATTAAAGCCATGGGACATACCGACATTGAAATCCGAATTTCAGAGACTGGGTGGCCCTCCAAGGGTGATGCAGATGAAGCTGGAGCAACACCAGAGAATGCAGGCCTCTACAATGGTAATCTGCTGAAGAGAATACAGCAGAAACAAGGAACACCAGCAAAACCATCAGTTCCAGTTGACGTACACGTTTTTGCACTTTTTAACGAGGATTTAAAGCCTGGTCCAACTTCAGAAAGGAACTATGGTTTATTCTATCCTAATGGTACTCCAGTTTACAACATTGGGCAGCTGCAGCAGGGCAATCTTCCGGAGTTGGTATATTCTTCAGCCTCACGGTGCAAGGTAAATCACATTTTGTCTCTTCCATAAATTCTACTTAAAAGTTAAAACTCTTGCATTAGTAACAGCGAATAATGTTTCAGGGATTTTCTTTCCTTATCATGGTTATCTTTCTTATGGTGAACTTAATCTGGGCGTAGTAGCTCCCACCTAATTCATGGGACCAAGGATCGAGACATCAAAACAAACAACTCACCCATTGACCATCACCCAAGAAGAGGACTTTTAGGTGAGAAATTTATTGCCTCATTCTTGCGGACATATCTCTACATTGGTTTCATTTCTTTAGGAGATGGTGTTTTGCATGTACTTTCTATGCTACTAGCTTGTAGCCTAGAATTTTGTGGCTAAAGAGTCTGGCTGCTGCATTGAATTTGAAGTCTAAATTATGTGGCTACAGTCTCTAATTTTTGTCTTTCTTTAATGTAAAAGATAGCAGTAATGGGTCTCCGTCTCCACTAGCGTGTGAATCTTTCTTTGAGCAAAATTCTTGCTATCTTCATTCACACAAAAGTCCAAACTTGCTTTTGTCAGGTAAAGAAATCATTAGTGTCAACCCTTCCACACAAAGCTCTTAGAAAAGGTTCCTGATTTTTCCTTACCCATCCAAAGGTTGATTCCTCATCATTTTTGTCTTTGATTGTAAGCTCCATCTGTAAAGGCGGTATCCTCTTTGTCTGTACCCTTTATCGCAAAACCAAAAGCGAATTTCCAATACCAGCCTTTTTTGGACTGATCCCATGTCTATTTGAAGTAGAACATCAACAGGATTAACATTGCTGTCTTGGAAGGGATCAAAGAACAATTCGTGGAACTCCATAATAAAATATCTTAAAATATGGTAATAGCTTCATCATTTCCAAGTTGCCGCCTCTGCTGGTCTTTTGTGATGCTGGTAGGCGAAAGGAAATTGGGATTTGATTCTTTAAGCAAAACCTTGACGACTCTGCATAGTTATGTTTGATCTTTAAGGCTCGTGTTATTATTGTGTTCAACATTCAATACACGTTAACATCATTTGATACAGACTGAGAACAAGCATAAAGTAGGCTGCTGCTTGCCAACTTGCTTGCATTCATATTAGGTAATTCTTGCATCAGCAACGGCCCCATAAATCGCGGGGAGGATAAGATTGAAACCTACCCGATTCCACTTGACCATTCCACACAAGCAACTGCCTTTCATAGTCCATTTTTTTATTTTAGACGTCATTAATGCATCACGGTTACGGTCTTGGATTTGATGGTGGAAACATACGGTTGCTAAACAAATCTGTGTTGCAGGAGGGCGATGGCGGGTGGGAGTTTCGTTTCTAAAGAACATACCGGAGACAAGAGTCATTTCTTCAGGAAAAAATGTAGCATTTTTTGTAGTTTTCATATCTAGGACAGCAAGAGACATTAGTTCCCAATACACTATGTAAGTTTGAGATTAGTAATTTTTATCTACCGATGGTTATACACTAGTCTGCCCTAAACATAGCGCGAGATAAAGTAAAAAGAAGGGCCTCAATTCTAATATGTAAATTTTAAAAATATATTTTTATTATTAAAATTTAGTATTCATATATAACTTAAATTATAAATTCAGATAATAAAATACTAAATAATTATAATAATAGATAAATGTCAGTTGTAATAAATTTATTAAAAATAATAACAGTAGCTTTATAAGTTTAGATGCATCACAGAGAGCATATGGTTGCGACTAACTAGTTTCTAACAAGAGTTCGCTGGTTTTGAGCTCTGAAACGTTATAAATCCCATTAGAATAGTATGCTTCCACTGAATCATGATGTCAAGCTGAACCTGTCCGGTTAATCAACACGATAATACTCCCGTAAAGAAGAAAATGGAGTAGTAGGAGTCACAATAATGAATACTCTTGTAGTTGCTATCATTACTACAATGGAACTTCTCCTCGCATTACTTACAACAAGCTTGAATTAACACACCTGAATATTTACATTCCTCACAACTCAAAATCAACAACAGCTACGCAAAATCTGGGGAGGTATAAAAATATGCAGTCTGTATAAAAATATGCAGTCTTATCCTAGCTAATAGAGAGACCGACATTCCTCACTACTCAAATATATATTTTTACTAGAAAAAACAAAGAATGAACAAATCAACTAAGACCATGATGAGATTCCTAAAATGAATTACAACAAAAATGAATTTCAAATCAATCATATGTCACGAGAAACGGGATAACTGTTGACATGAATTCATCATAACCAAATGTTGCTGTCCCAGTGTAACGTGAATCCTTCTCCTTAAACTTTTCGGTTAATCCCTGAAATCAGAGTAGTACAAAAGCCAGATAAGAGCCCATATCCTGAAGGACTAAAATCTAAATTTAGAACATCTTTCACAATTAAACTTAAATTCATCAGGAGGCAAGCAATGCATTGAAAGCTAACTCAGAAATGTAAGATGCTTATACTTCAAATTCTAAATAAATCATCGAATAAAATAAATGGAAAGAAAAAAGCAAGAAGTCACTCCTGAAATTTGATGTCTCACCTTCAAAATCATCCCTAATCTGCAAAATCCATGAAAAAACAGAAACAAAACAAAAGACCATCAGATCTCAACTCTGTTAAAACTTGTACATGCAGGAATTTCTTTGGAAGAGATACTTACTCAACGAAACTGTCAAAATCGAGTTCAATTTTTCTCCCAGATCCATCATCATACTTGGATATCAGAACCTTAAAAACAGCAGGTGGAACTGCATATCCAAGACCGTAAAGAGCATCCCTCAGTTCAAATAAATCAATTTTCCCACTCCTATCTCTATCATATCTCTCAAATACGCCCTGCAAGTAGAATTTAGAAAACATCAATTTGATGACTAACACAGCACAACGACGTATCATATAAGAACAAGGTCTTTTGGAAGCTTTAACAATGCCAATATTCAGATTGCAACAAAAAGACAGTGAGAGTTCTTCAAACAGACTATTATAGATTTTATGTTAGACCTTAACATGCAAAATAATCAATCCACTTATATTTTTTTGTTTCAGGTTTTAGATGAAAAAGCAATCAAGAGCTTAAAGTGGCTTAAAACACAATAAAGATGCTGATGAACCACTGGAAATTTGTGCCATTGGATTGGATGATGCTCATCTCCAGAAATAAAAAGACTGCAGTTCTAAATTTTACGAGCCACTCATGCTATGTAGAGCAAGAATGGTAGAAAGGTATCTTGTAACAAGTTAGCTACATCATAAGTAAAAGATTATATCCCTAGAATACGTGCTAAAAGAAAACAACATCTCGCATTTCTGCATCTCTAAAGTGAGTAAAATTCTGTTACTTAAAACTCTTGCTATTTTGCATCTATTATTAACTTCTCCTTTGGCAAGCTTAACTGTCAAACAGAGGTTCAAAGCACGGTTATTTCCACATAATGGGAACTGGAAATATGCTAAAGGGAAAGGAGATGAGTGTACTCACACGCCATTGACCAAGATAACTCCATAAAGCAGCAAACTCTTTGGGCCCTGCATTAACAGCAAATATATTAGTAACAGCAATAAAGTAACAAAAAGGAAAAAGTAATCAGAAAAAAGTGTAAAGCCGCCATCCAGGTTCAAACTTGAACTTGTCAAAGAGATGAAATAAGAAGCTCAAATTCATTCATTGGCATGCGCAACTGATACAAAGCACCTTTCAATTCAAAGATGTAGACTCAAAGTTGTTAGATTATGTCTGTCCTCCCACGAATTCAAAGTTCAAACAACGGCCTATGAATCATGAACAGAATCCTCAAAACATATGAAAAAACATAAACAAGTTTCTTTTCGAAACATGTCGATCTAGTCCATATCTTGCTAAACAATCAGAATCACGAATTCAACTAGAAAATTCACTCGGTGCATAAAACTCAGCAACATTTCACAAGAAACCATGTAACATATGTAAATAAATTCTAAATTGAGCTCGCACGAGCTGAAGCAGAAGAAGCAATTCAAGACTTGAATATTTTTATTTCACAAGAGATAACGCAATCAAAACTTCAAGAAGCAAGCTTCAAATCCTTGTCTAATCATAACCTTTGCAATGGGAAAAGTAACGAGGAAGCCGTTCAAACTCACCAATTCGTAAAGAATCGTGCGGATTCTTAAAGAGAAACATCAGTAACCTAATAGTCCTTATATTGAATTTCTGATACCCAGACGAGAGAGCCTGCTGCAACTCATTCTCGTCAATAAAACCGCTTCTGTCCCTATCAACCATCTGAAAGCTCCTAATCACTTCGGAGTTTGTCCCTGGTGGAAAACCAGAGTACCCATATGAAGAACTGCTCTGCCCATGACCATAAGCCGCCAAATGAGGCGGTTGCTGCTGCCCATGGTTACTTGGCCGAGAAGAATTATATGTGTGCTGCGCCTCATAGGACTCAGTGAGCGGTGGTGCAGAAGGTGCATAGGATTGATGAGACGAGTATGGTCTCGTATAGGAAGACATGGATAATCAAGCTTGAAAAGAATAATAAAAAAAAAGAACAAAACTTTCTCTTGTTGAATGTGAGTTGCTACGTCTGGGAACCTCAAAAACAGAGTTTATCTAAGCAGCAAAACTTTCGAGATGCAAACTGGGAAATTGAAAAGATTGTTTCTTTTGTTCGATTTTTTGAGGAATGGAGACCCGGGATGAAGAGAACAGCTAAATGGAGACCCGGGGTTATGGCATACTGAAGAAGAAGATTGCGTGGGTTTGGGAGCCGTCTGGAAGCATCGTGTGATAGTTCACGTTGAAAAGGTCCAACATTGTCACCTTTCTTTCGCTTTACGCCAAGGTAACGGTTGTTACTTACGCTGGAGAACAACATTCACTTGTGTAATGTTGGAGATCAAGCAACAGTGTTCATTGACGTATCAAGCTTTGCTTCTTTGTCTTTTAGTGAAGGTGGTCAACACACGCTCAACTTTTTTCTACGAGAGTAATGGCTATTAATATCATGGTTTTAAAAACCGGATCGGACCGGCTGGTCCGACCAGAAAAATTTGAACCGACCACTGATCTGGTTCGGTTTCACCTAATAACTTCTATGTATAAAAACCGGCCGGTTTATTAGTGAACCGACCGGTTTTTGTTGAACCGGTCCAACCGGTATGTCACTGTACAGAACTATAGATCTGCTCAATTTTAGCCTTCGTCCTTAAAAACTCCAGATCTTTCGTTAGAGAAGATGATGCAATCTAGGTTTCGATTTTATTTTAAACAAACTAAGAGAGAAAGCTAAAAATGCAAGGTTTGAGTACAACAGTTGCCGACATTGAAGCTTCTCTTGCTTGTCTTCTTAAGTCTGCGAGGGAGAAAGATTTAAAAGGTGCACAAAGGGTTAATCAAAGGTAATATCTATTTTCTTCCCTAGTTTCAATTTAATTCTAACACCCTCTCCGTAGATCTGCTTTACTCTTCTACTAAGGATTTGGAATTTCTCAAGAGCTAACTACTTTAGTATATTCGTGCTCTTTCTTGCCTTCCCTGGTTTTTTTGGAATCAAAAAACTTCTATGTGAAAGTTTCTATGTTGATGAGTGATTTTTTTATGAAAATAGATGGGATCTGTGGAATTTATGGTCATGTATAGCTGATTCTGCTCTAGTATATACATGTCTTCCACACTCGTCGAGCTTTTATTGTTAACACCAAAAAACTTAAAAAAAGTTATTACTATTTACTTTCTAAATCTGAAGAAAAACAAAGAAAATCATTTGCAGTAGAGCTTTAAGGTTTGACTTAAACCTATTTGAGATATGCAGTTCCATTATTTTAAAACAAAAGCTAAAATGAACTAAGCAACTAACCATATACAAGAAAAGGACATTTGATAACTTCATAGGTTTAAAACGTGTTGAGTTTCCTCTCGATACAAATTCTTCAATCTTAATAGGATTTATTTGATTGCAGCCATCATAAGTTACTAATGAAGAATTTGGCATGGGATATCTTGAAATAAAGCCTCCATCAGCACCGTTGACGTCTATATCTGGTAACTTCTCAACTCAAAATAATTATACTCCAAATGTTTTGCAAGGTGACTCTGCTGAAGGTAGAGTTTCTGTCACTCTAACCCATCCAGTAGAATCTGGGAATTCAGCTAGAGAATAGATATCCAAAGCAAAATTTTCAAATTCTAAGCCAGAGAAAACAGAAAATGTCACCATTGCAAAAAATGCTAACATGTGGGTTATTGTTGGAGTAAATGTGTATACTGATTTTCAGTTTACGTATGTATCAAGTTTTTCAAGAGATTGATGCTACTATTGATCACTTTCCAGTGTGTTATGATTGATTCACAAATGAGAGCACACTACAATCATGTTGTATATACCCCAAAGGAAGAAAATACTTGGATCATTTTGCTGTAGATTTTGCATCAGACTTTCACGACCTTATCATTGAATAATCATGATGTTTTTGTTGTCCAAGAACAAGTTCTTTTGATCTGCTTTTTCAGAATCTTTAAAAGTTTATCACATATTTGATTTTTTTATGAAAATTATTTAATACCAGATTTTGATCACATATTTGATTTTTTATGAAAATTATTTAATATCGTATTTTGTTGTTTAGTTAAAAGTCCCAACAAGTCGTTCAAGGTCTGCTGGAGCAGTTGCTAAGACATCAAAACAAGATTTTGTAAAAGATGACTATAAACCTGGAAAAGTTGTTAGCAAAACTTTTGTTTCTTCCATAAGTGAAAAAGAAATACCTGGTCATTTATCTGATGGCAGGCAAAGGACAGGCATGGTTGTTCTTCTGCATTGTTATCCAATGGCAATTATGTTTCGATATCAAGAAAAGGTTTTGCCTCATCTGCAAGAACTTATGATGCTCATACTGGTGCACAGAGGGCTAATGTTGGAGCTCCCAAAGGGACATAGTTCTTATTAGTACAATTCAATTCGTATCTTAAATAAAAGGCTTCCCCAAATAGAAATGGTTAATAGCATTTAAACTAAAACGAAACCAAGCTGTTCCACAACTTTTAGTTTTAATTTTTATTCACTAAAATAAACTTCTTTAATTTAGATTTCTCAAAAACATGTGTAATATTTAAATAATTTTATTTAATGGAGAAGAATGAATATCTAAAATTTTATTTTAAAAAGGTAAGAACTCCCAACTTTTTTTCTTTACAAATTTCTATAATATTTAGAACTCTATTTCATATCAATTTCTGGTTTTGATAGTTGTGTTATATATTCTTTCAACTATTTAATTTGTTGATCTAAAACACCAAAATTGAAAACTAGCAATATTTTGGTTAGGCTATTTGAACTGGAGCAATTACAGGAGCAAAGTTTAATAAGTGAGTAACATCTGTTGATCTTTTACGTATCCATTCTGTTACTGTTGGTCTTCTTTATTACAATTGATAATGAGAATTATTTAAGTTGTATAATTTTGCCCTGAAAATAGTATACCTAATTATTTTTTATACTTTTTAAGTTAAATCATAATAGAGAATATGGAATCATCCTCTGCTCGTGGTAAGTCCGATCCAACTTGGAATTATTTTTTTCTTCTTAAGCATCTGATGGGAATATCCAATGTAATTGTATGTTTTATGGTAGAATATTTAAAGGGGAGGAATTTTTAGAATGAAAGAACATCTTGCTGGTGTTAAGGGTAATATTGCTTCTTACAAAAAAGTACCACTTGATGTGTATGATATGATTGGAAAATATTTGCAGCAACAAGTAGAAAAGAAAAGGAAAAATAAAGAGGCTCATGATATATCTTTTGGAGAAGATAAAACACCACAAGTATTTAGATAAAGGAAAAAGAAAATCTACTATTGATATAGATTCTTATTTTTCTCCAAGAACTACTTTTGATTCTCAACCTAGTCTAAAAAGTTTTATGGTTGATAAGGATGTTGTTTTGAGATGTAAAAGAGCATGGGCTAGAGGGTCCTATCATTCATGTATTCCTTTAAATGCTTTAAATTTACCATATTTTCAAGAAGCAATTAATGCTACAACAGCAATAGGTCCAGGATTTAAGGTACCATCTT
>JAOTJB010000209.1:4849067-4862958 GCA_027123815.1 Erythroxylum minutifolium
CCCAGAGCAAGCCACTGAACCCGAGATCGCTGTCTATAGAAAGACTCCTCATCCTGTACCAATCGGTAATACTGCCGAGCTAGGTCGCGCTCAGCAGTAACCAAATCAGATGAAAGTGGGGAGGCATCCAAAGCTGCCTGAGCTGAAGCCCACTGGGTCCGAGCCTCCCGAACCCGGCTAGAAATGTGACTATAGTCTCGAAAGTGGAAGGACTTCAGCTCCTGCTTCAGCAGGCGTAACCGATGAGTCAAGCAAAACATCAGATCCCCTCGAACAGGCGTACCCCAAATCCTCCTAACAAGCTCTAAAAAGTTAGGATGCTCAGCCCAACATTTCAGAAACTTAAAAGGGGTAGGAGGCCGACGTCGCTGGGCTCCAAACCGAACCACCATAGCACTATGGTCAGAGATATCTCTCGATAAAACCTCTGTAAAAGTACTAGGCCAAGATAAGAACCATGCAGAGCTGCCGAAACTCCAATCTATACATCGAAGAATAGAATCCGAGCCCTGCTGGCCATTACACCAAGTGTACCGTAAACCCCTGTAAGGAATCTGTAGTAACTCTGCATCATGTAAGCACTTGCCAAAATTGTCCATATGCTTGTACCAACCAGTATCCCCCCCAACTCTGTCAGAGTGACTCAAAATGGCATTAAAATCACCCAAAACCAACCAAGGAATACTACGGAATCGCTGAGCCTGCTGTCGGAGGAAATCCCATAAAGCTCGCCGAGTACCCGGATCAGTGGAACCATAAACGACTGTCAAACCAAAAGTAGTGCCCTCCATACGACTAGTCACTTCACAACTGATACCCTGTAAAGTGAAAACTGGACTCTGAATCGTGAACAAACCTGGATCCCAACATAATAAAATGCGACAAGCAATCTCCTCTGTCGCATTACTCAAATAATCCCAACCCCTGCAAGTGGCATCAACTACACGCGAAATATGCAAAGAAGTAACCTTAGTCTCCAATAGTCCAATCAAACCAAGGTCATACCGCGAAATCCAATCCCTGACTGCTCTCTGAGTACTGGAGCCATTGAGGCCCCGAATATTCCAACTTCCTATCATAGGAAATCGGAAGCAGGAACGAACATAGAAATCAACGAGAGGGGGCGGGCCCCTCGCTCCCCCTACCAGCACTCAGGCCCGAAAAGAGTCGAGCATGAGGAGGCGGTGTGGTGTCTGAAGGAAGAAACTCGCCATGAGAGCCAATAAAGGTGGGGTCATGGCTACTACTGGGAATAGATGCCTCCGAGCTAAGCACACAAAGGAGCTGACTAGGAGAAGCCCTCAAATCCAGAGAAGCAGCATGAGGAGGTGTCTGACAAGGGGGAGACTGGTATGGTGGTGGAGAAACCGCTAGTACTTCAGAAGTAGAGACATGGGGGATGTCCCGTGGCAAAGGCCCAGTGGACCGAGCCGAAGTCACCAACTGAGAGGGCGATGAAACTGCAGGTGCTGGAGTAATCACAAGCTCAACAGGTGCTGGGAGAACTGTGGGCGATGAAACAGCAAGAACAGGTGCAGTAGTAACCACAGGCTCGACAGGTGCTGTGACTGTAGGGGTCGACCGATCTGAACTCACTGTCTGAATGAGCGACGAAATAGTAAAAGTAGGTGCTGTAACAACAACAGGCTCAACTGGGGTTGTAGTAACTGTAGGAGTCTCAGAAGGAAGAGGCGCAGCAGCAGGCCCAGGGGCAGTTGGAGGCGCAGGGGAACAGGAGTGGCCAAAAACATGGCACTGAGAGCACCATTTAGGAGTCCACTCATACTCAATACGAACACGGACCGGCTCAGCACTCAAGGCGGTATCAATCACAAGCTCGTGAAGGAGATCAGAATCAGCTGAAAGTTCCACACACAACCGTGCGAAGGAGAGGCGGGTGCGAGTGGAAGTAAAGCTGTCATAGGTAAGCGGGCGTCTGATCTGCTGGGCCAGGAGGGCCAAACTGCGGTCATTCCACATAGGGAGAGGTAAGCCATGAAGGCGAACCCAGATAGGCAATCTGGATACGCGAGACTTGTCGAACACTAAATGGGGATGTCACTGCTGTAAGATAATGGATTTCCCCCCAAAAGTCCACGGGTCTCGCTCTCAAATGGGATGTAATGCCTCCTCTGTCTGAAACCGGAACAAAAAGAACCCGGTGCCAGTGGAAAGAACATCCTCCAAGCCAAGAGTTTTACAAGCCCGCACAGCGAGAGTCCGCATGGCTGGAAAAGGCATACTATGCCCCGGGAAAAAACCAACTAAGCATCGGGTCCATTGATGCAAGCTCTCATCAATGAACTCAGCCGGCATAGTCACCTTACCACTAGTGGGCACATAGGGTAGATCCGGGAAACGAAATCCAGTAGTGGAATTCGTAATCCTAATTTTTTCCGCCCAAGAAAAATCAGCAGTTTTCTTAACAGTTCGCTTCCTAGGATTTGCATGCAACACATTTCTAAGGGCATGGATGGAATTACTCAGGAGGGCATTTTTGAAATTACCTTCAACAGCAGGGGCAGAATGGGAATTGCCATTTGATGGGTTTGGCTCCAAAATAGCAGCCTCCACCAAGCCTATCGACGGATGAGCAAGGGCAGACCTAGCACCAAGGACAATAGGATCGGAAGGCTGCGTGAGCGGCAGGTCTGGCGACGGCGGCACTGCAGCCGAGGGACACCGTGTCGCCCCTTCCTGCTGCGGTGCTTTATCCCGTCTGCAGGATTCGTACGGAGGCGCTGGGAAGGCGTCGGTGGTGACGCCCTCAACGATGGCGGCTAGGGGTTTGAGAGGTGGTGGGTTGGTCGAGGAGAGTGGTGTGGGAGGTGGTGGATTATGCAAGTTGGGTGCGTTGGTGAGGGGAGGCGCGGCAAGGGAGAGGTTGGCGAGCGGGTAGGTGACAACGGTCGGTGGTGGAGTGGGGTTTGTGTGGGTTGGTTCAGGCGGTGGCGAGGTCAAGGGTAGGCTGGCGGCATGGAGAGGCGGTGAAGAAGGGCGGGTGCGGGTGGAGGTGGTGGTGGGTTGGTCGCCGGCAGTGAGGGAGTGGGCAATGGCAGCGGTGGCGGCGGCGGAAGAGGAAGGGTGGCCCGAAAATTCAGGCCCAGATCTAGGCTTGGTGGGTGAACCAATGAGCAATCCGGTTATTGGGTTGCGTAGATCGGGAAATTCTGAAGTCGATGGTGGGTGTTGGACCAAAAGTGGAGCGTCGGAAAATTTTCCGATGACTGTAGTGGCGGCGGGCGCGATGGCTCCATGGTGGCTAAGGGTGGCTAGTGGGCGGTTGACGGTGGCCGGAGACCGGGATTTGGATTTTCGGCGCATTGGAACTGTAGAAATTTCAGAGAATTTTATCTCACTAAAAAACACTAAACCCTCGTCCCTCCTCCCTCCCTATATCCTATACCTCAATCGTCAATCCTAATACCTAAGACTTATAACTTATAACCTATAACATAAACCTTAAACTTTTATCCTAAACACTAAACCCTAAATCCTAATACCTAAGAACTATAACCTATAAGCTACATCCTAAACCTAAACCTTAAACTTTAATCCTAAATTTTTTTGAGAGAATAATAACAAAGAAAGAGGCCAAAGAGGCATTAAAAAAATATGTATAAACAAAAGAAAATGGGCCACAGATGGCCCTCAATAAGCACAATACAACCATAAGAAAAAAAGGCCATAGGAGGCCATCAACAAAACAATACAAACATCATGTCTATGTGGGAAGTTTCCAGATATGTCGCTGGAGGACTGCTATCTGGAAACGAGAGTCGAGACCTAGAAGCTGAGAACATATAAGCTTTGAGATGTCCTGCATAATGTCAATGGGCGATCTATATCATCTGCTGAAGATCTGGTTATTCCTCTCATACCATAGAAAATAAATAGTGGCAGAAAGGACTAACCGTGACACTATGTGTTTGAAATTATACCAAGTGCAAGTATGCATTACGACAAAAAAGGTAAAAGATATTAATAAGTCAGGAAAGCACATAATCATACTAAAATATTATTTGCAATATGCTTTATAAAAATTGGACTCAACAAATACAACCAAATCCTAAACCTTAAACTTAAACTTATAAATACTAAACATTAAATCCTAAAACCTATAAACTATTAAGCCCTAAACCCTAAAACCTAAACCATGATTCTAAATCCTAATACCTAAGACCTCTACTTTATAACCTATAACCTATACCAAAACCTTAAACTTTCATCTTAGATGCTAAACCCTAAATCCTAATACCTAAGACATAAGACCTATAACTTATAACCAACCTATAACCTTAAACTTTAATCCTAAACACTAAACCTTGAATCCTAATACCTAAGACCTATAACCTACAACTTACATCCTACCTTAAACTTTAATCCTAAATACTACATCCTAAAACCTAAATCCTAAATCCTAAAATCTAAAACCTAAACCTTATTCCCTAAACCTAAATCATAACCATGAACCTTAATCTTAAATCCTAATACCTAAGACCTATAACTTATAACTTATAACCTATATAACCTATAACCTAAACCTTAAACTTTATTCCTAAACTCGAGGCCTAGAAGCTAAGAATGGATAAGCTCTGTGATGTCCTGCATAATGACTGTGGGGGATCGGTGTCATCTACTGAAGATTCCGTCGCTATATCAACGTATTTACCGATGGTACCTTGTAATTTGTCAGTAAATAGATATGATTTTTATTCTGTCGGTAAATTTCTGATGCTAATTTATGATTTTCTTGTAGTGTTTGGTTGAAATAAAAAATCATATAGTCTGTATTTCAAAAATTGGTAGGTGAGAAAATCCATTCAGAATTGTAAACTTTCCATACAGAAAGTGAGATAGATATTTATAGAAGCTATTTAAAATTATGAAGAATGTAAGCATAAAAGGTATGCTTGAAGGCTCTTCCATGCACCAAGCACTCATCCTTGAAAAAAAGAGGAGCCTCAGTGGATCCCCTAGCCCATGCATATAGAGCTAAGCAAGTACAAGCATCATAATCTATTAAAATTTGCCAAGCGTATTGGTCACTACAATAGGTAATCTGGAACTATTAGAAAAGAACTTAAACAAACCACATACTTGCATTTTATGTTTTAAAATTCGTCATGATTGTGCTGAAGTTGTAACCATATTATCTTAAAATATGTATTTTAGTGCCTCTGATTCGAATTATTTTTAAGTAGAAATATCAAAAAATAAGATATGGGTAGTTAATATTAGTAGTTTATAAAAACTAGCGATAGAACTCTGAGCATTTCACTCCTTCCTTTACAATACTTAAGCAACTTTAATAACTTGTCTCATTTTGGAGTAGAAATAAACTTGGATTGTACCTTGTGTGTTATAGTCCAAGATGTTCATCTCTTAATGTGGCATTTTCTCTTCCGTTTCTACCCTGCGAAATGTAACTTTAAAACCTTAGCAGCAAGTTGTGCGGTGGGAATAGATTGAAACAGAAAAGGGTAAAAAGTGTTTAACAGTCAAATAAGTGCAACCTCTCAACACATTCATCTTCCTCGGCATATTGCGATGTCCCATCAACCAGGTGTTCTTTATTTCCATTGGAGTCCTCCAAATCTCTGCCACTGAAAACTCCTTTCCTTATTTTCTCAAAATCTGTTAACCGTAAAGCTCAGTCCTTCACTTCCAATATCCATTATCAGTAGTGCACTAGGAGTCCCCAATTTACTCGTATGTTTAGTGTTGGCATGAGCACCCTACAATAATAGCCAGAGAAAGTCACCATGGATAAAATCCAACCCAAAACACCGAACGACATAAGGCTAACTGAAAAAAGACTATTTATGTACATCAAGAAGTACCATATGTGCGTTATGCAGTTGAAATCGTTCCTGAACCGAACAACTTCCAGCTGAGGCTGATTGATTTTGCGAAAGTTTAGTAATACCAAAATCACCATCTGTGGGGGATCGATGTTGTCTGCTGAAGATTTGGTTATTCCTCTCATACCATAGAAAGTAAATTGTGGCAGAAATGACTAACCATGAGAGTATGTGTTTGAAATCCTTCCTCCAGCGAAGATGGGTGGAAGCCCACTATAGGAGGGGAAACCATGAAATTGAAGGTCAAGCAGTAGAGGTCTTTATTGAGAGAGAGCCCCAAACTAGTAAAGAGAATCTGCACTGAAAGAAGAGGTGATCGTGCGTCTCTAGAGAAGAGCCGTATAATACATAAGTTGAAGAAGATATAATACTAAATATCTGGAGTTTGTCTATAGTCTGCAGGCGTCCTTGTGAGACTAACTAGAGGATAAAAGAGTGTCATGGAATATGTTCTGGAAACTACAGTAGGTGGTGGATCGGATCCCCTAGGTGTTGAACTTGGAGAAGGTTCCATGTAGAGTTCCCAGAGAAAACTTAGGATGAATGGCCCTTCCCAACCCAACTATTGGATTGCTGGATACAAGGTCTAAAGTAGATGGAATCCCATACCTCCTGCAATTCACTGCTCCCCTCAGGAAAAGTCCACTTGCTGGAATGTACAATCGCTGAGACCCTGGCATCCCAAGAGAGCCCAGAATAAGAGAGAATTTGAAAAGGAAATCGATCACACACTGGCCTATAATCTGGCAACCAGTAATCTGGCCATATGGAGGTATCTCACCAATCTCCAATACAAGTAACAATAAGTCCTCTACATTACTCCTAGCTCAACAAAATCTTCCTCCAAACCTAAGAGAAGCTCAATAGGACTCAGATATGCCAGAAAGATCTACCCCTCAGCAAAACAGTACGTATATAGAAGATCTGTCTATGAATAATCGCTACATATGCTTAAGTGTGGCAACCTTATTCCAGCCTCTAACCCTCTTATCTCCTAGACCACCCTCCTACCTCAGAAAGCAGACCGACTCCTATGCCACCTTAACCCTGGTATGGGACAGTGAGGTACCTCTCCAAAGAAAAACTGAGATTATGCTCTCAATACGTCAAGTAATGCTAATGGGCAAAATGAACATAACTGAACAATATACCTGTATAGAGAAGAGTACAGATCTGATCAACTACAAATGACCCGCATATATAAGAGACGTTGAATTCCACAACTAAATCTGAAAAAGAATCCTCTCTACCAAAGGAAGACAATCTGAGTGTTTTAACCTTGTAGTGATAAGAGATATGTCCAGGTAGTGAATCGGGAGGGAACCAATCTAAAACTCCAATACTCTGTGAAGAGAAGAAAACTCGACCTCGGAGATCCCTGAGAAGAAACCTCAGCTCTGGCCGAGTTCATAGTCAATCCTAAAATCCTCTCAAAATCTACCAGAGCCTGTCGAATGAGTTCAATAGAGGCTGAATCGACCCTACTGAAATCATCAAGTCATCTGCAAAGCAAAGATGAGTGAGAGAAATTTGCTGACACCGCCAATGATAATGGTAACTTGGTACGGTAATGACCTCTCTCAATATCCTTTCCACTTATATCCTATATCCTAAATCCTAAATCCTAAGACTTAAACTGTAAAACCTAAACCTTAAAACTTTAATCCTTTAACCTTAAACTTAAAAATAAATCCCAAGAGTAAGTACTTGCGTTAAAGAATGCAATTATTTAAAAATCAATATTTCTTTACCAAGCAAGACAACAAATGGTTACCTCCATATCATCTTTATCAAAAGCACTAAATTCAGCCATGGTCATCATCAATGGTCGTTTTCTACGACAAACTGTAGGTATAAACAATTATAATATTGAAGCAAAGGTTCTGTGTGTAATAAAATACTATAATTACACTTACCAAAATTGAATCCAAACAATAAGTGACTAAAGAAGTCCACGGAAGCTATTTTTGCAGCAAAAAGTAATATATTCAACGTAGAAAAGAGCCAATAACACAATACAAACTAACCTCGTTAAGTGTTATCCCTTAATCAATAACAGGTTAAGGATATCAAGCAAGATCCTCATATCTTTTAGATAGATTTTTAGTAATCGTGCTTCCAACACCTACAACTGTACTTGTAACCCCTTCATTTGTGCTCGATATTGACAAATCAAAAAGCAAATTAAATTTATGAACTTCAAAAATTATAAATTATACTAAGTATAAGCAAGCATTACGACAAAAAAGGTAAAACATATTAATAAGTTAAGAAAGCAAATAATCATACTAAAATATTATTTACAACATACTTTATAAAAGGTGAAATTAACAAATACAACCAAATCCTAAACCTTAAACTTAAACTTAAACTTAAATACTAAACATTAAATCCTAAATCCTAAACCCTAAAACCTTAAAAACTAAACCTAAAACCTAAATTCTAAACTCTAAACTCCAAACCCTAAATCCTAAAACCTAAACCATGGTCCTAAATCCTAATACATAAGACCTATAACTTAAACCTATAGCCTCTAACCTAAACCTTAAACTTTAATCATAGAAACTAAACCCTAAAATAGGATACCTAAGACCTATATCCTACAACGTATAACCTAAACCTAAACCTTAAACTTTAATCCTAAATCCTATATCCTAAACCATCGACCTTGATTCTAAATCCTAATACCTAAGACCAATAACTTATAACCTTATATTATATAACCTATATCCTATACAACCTACATCCTAAACATAAACCTTAAACTTTAATCCGAAATACTATATCCTAAAGCCTAAAGCCTAAACCCTAATCCCTAAACCTTGAACCTTAATCGTAAATCCTAATACCTAAGACCTATACCTATATCCTAAATCCTAAATCCTAAATCTTAATATCTAAATCCTAAGAGCTAAACTATAAAACCTAAACCTTAAAACTCTAATCCTTTAACCCTAAACATAAAAATAAATCCAAACAGTAAGTACATGCGTTAAGGAATGCAATTATCTAAGAATCAATATTTTTTTCCAAGCAAGATAGAAAATGGTTACCTTCATACCTTCTCTATCAAAACCACCAAATTCAGCCATTGTCATCATCAATAGAGTCGTCTTCTACGACAAACTGTAGGTATAAATAATTACAATATTAAAGTAAAGGTTTTGTGTGCAGTAAACCTTACCGGGTAATGCTTTGGAGTTACTGGATTACATTTTTCAAGGATGGCCATTGCTAGGCACTGGTAGAAACCAATTCCTCTTTCAGAGATAAGATGACCAAATTCAAGGCATATCTAAAACATCTTTAGTGATCACAATTACTTATGGAAAATATTACGTATCAAATGGGTAAAGAAATAACTTACTTTAATACAATCAAAGATCAAAAGAATAATTGTTAACTACCCTCCACACTTTCTATGACTGTTTGAAAAAATTAGTGATAGGTAGTAAATCATTAAGGTAGTAATCTTTTAGGTTTTCACAAATCAAAACTGAATTCTTACAGGAAAATCTAACAAATCATGCCTTTAGGACAAAATGTGCATCCGATATTTCAAACTATACTGTAGAGTAACTATAGCTTACCTTATTGATTAATGCGCCAAATGGCATAAATGAACAAGCTTAGTAAATAACTTTTGTTTTGTCATATGACAACAACTTTATGCCACAAAAGCCCAAAATTCATCAATTTTCATCATCAATGGAGTCGGGTTTAGCAATAAACTGTTAGAATAAACAATTAAAATATACAAGCAACTTTTAAGAACGAAAGCATAGTAAAGATAATATTAGGTTTTTAGCAAAAACAAAGCAAGGTTCAGCAGTTTAAATCTGAGAAAAATAACCAAATAAATATAAATGTTCACATTCAAACAACATTTTAACAGTCCCATATATACAATTACCCCATCATCTTAGTTTCATACTTTATAAAATTTTTCAAAGCACTTATAAAGGCACCGATATTAGGTAATCTCGTTAGAAGTACGAACGTGTTTATGAGAATAGGGAAAAGGAGAAAAAAGAAATTACCACATAGGAAATTCCTAAAATATATACCTAAATATCAGGTTGTAATAAATCAAAGCTTATATTTCTCACATAAGGATAGAGTTAAACACTACATCATAACAAGCAATCAAATTTAAAAATTTACTCAGCAGAAAATACATAGAATAATCAATATTCCAACCTTCCAAAATGTTACATAACAAGAATCATTCAATAATGATTTATCATATGAGAAAAAATCTACAACTCATTTGCACATTCATCGACAATGAAGCCAATAGAAGTTGAAATTCAGAGCTTAAGCTTGAAAATTTGGGTAAAGATTACCTTTATAGAATTCTTTAAGTCCTCCTCCAAATTTTCCAAAAAGCTTTTGCTATCTACATACCTCATGTCACCCTATGCTTGAAGTGATCTTTAAAAGTTGTCTTTGCGAATGCGCTTGCAAAAACAATCGAAAGAACATCTCCATAATTGCATTATACCTATGATAAGTGAAAACTGCACAACAATCGGTATTGAAAAGAAGTACATTCATTTTTGCAAAATTGAGTAATAAATCAAAACCACATGTAACGTTACTCATTTTAATTTGAGACACCGAGCGTATGATGACCACATCCTTATTTATAACCAAATGATATTTGTTTAGAAAGATTGAATGTTGTTTCCATGAACATGTCAATGATTAGTAGAAAGACTACAAAGTTTCACCAAAATAGACATAGAAACTGGGAGAACAAAATGAGAGATACTGTCTAACAAATTTACCTTCTCTTTTAGGAAATAGACTCAAAATATCATTTCCCTACTCAAACATTCTCTCTTTACGAAGATCCAAACATTCTCTCTTTACGAAGATCCAAACAAATCATCTTATACTATTTGATGCTCCGATTATCTATAAAAATTTATACTTTAGATCAACCAGTTTTTAGATAATAGATATCACTCTCCATGATCGGGACATCTATTGCAAACTTAGTCACACATGAAAAATCAGTATGACTTTAAGCATCGACATCTAGAGTTTGTTGTTGGTGACTTGGTACTCTTAAAGTTGCAGCCTTATCGTCAAATTTTCTTATGCCAAAGATCTAACCATAAACTATCACCTAAATTTTACGGTTTGTTTCTTGTCATCGCTTACGTCAGCCAGGTTACTTAATGCTTAACACTACCATCAGACTCTTGTTTGCATCTTGTTTTCACATTTCTTATTTAAAGCCTTTCCATGGTTAAGCGAATATGTCTATTCATCCTACATTGTCAATTTTTCTATAAGATGAGACACGACTTCAACTGCAAACTATTCATGGTATTTCCTAAGTGTTGGTCAATTGGCAGGGTTTATCTCTAACTGATATTTCTTGAGAGGATATTGTCACCTTGAAGCAATCACATCCTTCCTTTTTGCTTGAGGACAAAAGCTCGTTGAGGGAGGGGAGTAATGTTCCATCTCCAAAGGTTTATAAATGCCACATTCATGGGAGGTATAAGCAAATAGATTCAGAAACAATTCAATAGGAGAAGCTATCCAACTAATGCTACCTACTTTTCTATATTTATTTAGAATATTTTCTCTCTTATAATTAGTCATTAGCAATTATTTGGTTGAAGTAGTTGTAATTCGTGACTATCATACTAGTACCTTATATATTGAATAAATAGAAAACTGGCAAAGGCAAGTTGTCTTTTCCATCAACACTTACATTTAAGAGATCGAAGAATTCTCTCAAATGAGTTCCCAATTTTTATGAGTAATTTGAAAAAGAAAGGAAGAGAGGTGAAAAAACATTAGAGCAATCATCCGATTTCCTTCTACAAGGACCCATAATATATAGTAAAAATATAACTAAGATAAAGTAGTAGCACCTGTATGATAAGCAATTATTTTTAAAAGTTACAAATTTCATTACTTACATTATTATAAAACTATCACTGACTCTACTCCTCCAAAGATGGCCCCTGCCAATACTCATTCAACAACAACTTTACTATTCACTTTAACCTTAACTGAATTCATAAAGAATGTTTAAATATCCAAATTGTTTAGAACACTCACAAAACATTTGTTAATGTATCTAGATTAGCATAATAGGCACTACAGAGGTTGAGACCACTACATCTTACCGGGGAAACCACTGATTCTCTTGGCCCTTTCCTAACTTTCACTGTTTTCCTACATGCACAATGAAGTTAATTAAGAATAAAATTTAAAGACTTCAAAAATCAATTGGCTTCTATTATAAAAGTTTAACATAATATTTTCTTTTCATTTGTTCAAACAATATCACAACCTTTGCATTCGTTGTATTTTCCTGATTCATCCTCTTTAAAATAGGCAGTGATTTCCTTCATAAGGATATGAATGAAGAAACATCAATAGAACATACAAGTGCACTAAAAATATTTAAAGGGATATATATAGACTAATGCCTCATTTTTGGAAGCGTACTCTTTGAATTTTGCTCATAAGATGTTAGTTACCATTCAACAAATTATGTGGTTCAAACCAGTTCTCATCAAAAATAAAATACTGAATATTTTCCAAGAATTAATGTTTTGAAAATAATAGATAGTCAATGAAAATGCAAATACCTGCCATTGTCATATATGGATTCACAACTACTAATCTTACTGTGGGCTCTCTGATTATCTAACAAGGGCTTTATGTTTTTTAAACCTACTATTTTCAAGACTAATGTACTCGTTCCTTAAATTCACAAGAATAAATTAAGACAATAAAGTCGTCTCTTTATGTGGAATGGCCACTAGGAAAGCTTTTATTAGAAGCATCCTTTATACTTGGAGAAAGTTGCTCATGACACCAAGGCTTTGTGCATTGAACTGATATATTAGGGAAGATTGATATTCATAGAGGAGTGCATATGAGTAGATCCTATGAATGAAACTTATAATTTATCCATAATCAAGCCTTTAAAGGAATAAATAAAATGCCTTGTTGATGAAATAACTTTTAAATGTCTTTAGATAATGTCGCTTGACATTCTATTTAGTGAATCCTAGGTAGATCAGACCTCCCTTTTAGTTTTATGTTTATCCTAAATTGATCCACTAGTTTTGGTTTTAAAAGATCATAGCAAGAAACTTTACAAAAAGATCAAAAATTGGAAACTCTGTTTCTATATTTTAGGAAGAAATTTTTTTTAAAAATCTAAATTTGGTTAGTCTTAATGACAATCTACTAATTTGACTATCATATACCAGATGAAAAAGTTATTTTATAGCATTGATGACTTTTATCGAGAAAATACAGAAAAATGACAACTTTCATTGGTCACCTATATACAAACAGTTGTGCATCGAAAGAGTGGCATTTCTACCAGGTCCTAACTAGATTATGCCGGACCAACAGATAATAATTAATTTGGGCAAACCTATGTTAGGATCAAAATTATAAGTTTTAGTTATTTACATGGAACATTTATATTAATAATAGTAATCTCATTTTAGCCACATATTAAATTCCTTTTTAGTTGAGATTCATATTTAGTTTCTTTTCTACTTAGGATCATAACTATTGTGGGAATTTATTTATAATTCAATAACTATTTGTAAAACCTATTCTTGCTTATTGATATTCGAGTACTTCACTCAATTCTTGTCTCTTGTTCTCTCTTTTTTTTAATCTTTGATTTTTAGCTTCTAAGCTAGTCTAAAGTTCTATGTTTTCTATTCTGCTTGTTCAGCTAAATTCTTATTAATAGGACTTGTGTTCCATATCAGTCATTCATAGCAATACTGCATATTATAAATGTTCATTGAAATAAGGAATAAGAGTCATATATTTCATTTCAGAAAAACCTAGTTTCCAAGCATACAAAAGATATTTAGCTTTTGATTACGTACCAGTACCAATGATGACTTTCTTGAAAGATTTGCAGCCATATAACTTTTTCTCACTAATGTCCTAAAAATATAAATGACAAAGAGAATATGAAACTAAACCACTCACAAAAACAAGTGAAGTATATAACATATAAT
>JAOTJB010000209.1:4883790-4897177 GCA_027123815.1 Erythroxylum minutifolium
CATTCGTCTTCAGCATGTGTATCGAGAAGGGAATCAGAGCGCTCACCAACTGGCCTCTATGGCAGCATTAGCCAGTCTCGGTCTGCATGTCCTGTCCGACATTCCGCCTGCTCTACTACCGTGGGTTCGCCGAGACATTCAAGGAGTGTCCATTAGGCGAGGCGAGCATTAGTGTGTTGTAGTTCTTTTGTTTCCTTTCCTTTGTATACAAAAAAATAAGGGATGTGCTATTTGACATTAAAAAAGATCCATTCTAGACCATCTATTAAGTGGGCTTCTAAAAATAAACATAACAAGGGATTTTCTAAATTACGTCTCCAAAAAATATAAGGTATCTTCTAATGCTAAAATAGTTACCTTATTCAAGGAGTTGTACTCCACGAGGTATAAAGGAACATGGGAAGTGAGGGGGTACATAATTAAAACGGTCATGCTTAATTCTTGTCTAATTCATCAAGCTTTGAATGCTCTTTCGTCAAAGTTTGGAATTCTAGTTACCATTTACAATTTTTAGTATGAAGCTTGGGATATAAATACATTAATCACCCGTTGTGTTGCTAAAGAAGAGAAGCTGAAGAATACAGCTAATACAACCATAATAGCAACCAAGGGGGAAGTAGAGGTAAAGCCTTGTAACTTTAAAGGTAAGAAACCTAAATTTACTCTAATGTAAATGTTGGCCAATCTAGTATTGCTAAAGGTGTACAAATGTCAGAAAGAGTATAAGCCTAAGATGTTTTTTCTATAAGACAAGTGGACTTCGTAATCCTTCTATTTCTTTTATTCGTCTCATTATGTACACGCAAGAAAGTCCAGTTAAGAATAGAAACAAGTTAATTTTTATGATTCTATGCTTGGCAAATTTTGAACTTAAGAGAATGCATCCTATACCACTATAATTAGTAATCAAATTTTGGCGACACCCCAGGAAGACACTTGAGTGTTACATTTCTTAAATTTGTTTGATTATTTTCTTCCTTATTTGTCAAGCACAATCATACACTCCTATATTTAGTTAAGCAAATAAATGAGGAATCAATTAGCTAAGGACCTCAATGAACCGAATAGACTTTCAACCTCTAAAGGGGTACACCTGGTAAAAATCGTCACAGCCTTTAAAATGCTTGTCTTGCAATGAGCTTCACCTTCACATTGTGATTTCATGAAAGCTCAATAGGGAAATAACATCAAACAACTGCCACTACTTCAAAAGGCAGGTTCTAAACCTTCTTAAAGGTGAAGGATCAAAACCAAATAGAGCAATTTCTGTTTTTAGTTTTACAACAGCACTCAAAACTCATACAATATTTAAACTTTAGAAAGCAGCATGAAAGGATTAGCCGCTACAAATGGAAAGGCGTTCCTACTCCTGAGTCTTACTACTTATTTACTTCATTTAATCCTTTTTAGTATAAACTTCGGATAGCAATTTATCCATTTTAGTCTAATGGTACAATGCGGTTGTTCACAATCTCTAACGTTAATCGTACTAGTGTTGTACAAATTTGGTAATAAATCTTAAAAGATGAGATTTTACACCTCCTCCTTTAATGACCCTTTTAACCTATTTAGAACCAAGAAGAGTCAACAAGAATTTTTGATTCACCCAGATTAGAACAACCTCTAAGCGTGTCCATGGCCAGCATGATAGTGTGACTCAAATTTGGGTCGCATAAAGACTAGGACAACCATCAGATAGGCTAGACAAGGACTGACGATCTAAGACGTCCATCTAGAGCCTTTCAACTCCCAAAAGAGCTGAGTTGTTAGCAAGACTCCAACCTTAACTAACCTCTCTTTACAGGCCTTTGAACATAGGATTTATTGGGATCCTCCGTCTTAAGCTTTGGTGGCCGAGTTTCACCCTTTTTACCCTGCAAGTGGAATTAAGAGAGGTGAACTGGGGAAAGGATTGGAGAGTCACCTTTCTTTTGAGTTTTCAAGAAAATCTCTATATCAACTGTAGTTCATATAAAAACAATCATAATCAGAAAACATCTAACCTTCTTTCCTGCCTTCATGAAATCTCTCCAGCTTGAAACCTGGCAATCAATTGGAGAGAATATCAAAACTGATTAACAAAATGATAAACTAAACATTGATAGGATAGATCTTAAGCGTCGTAACGATAAAAACAAATATATCAGTATATCTTCCCAACGTCCCTAGTCCTTTCGTCCCCTTCTGGCTGCAGTCTGGGGTGTTGGGATGCAACCAGACATCCAGATCCTAGATGTCTAGATCTATGTAAAGACCACGATCATCAATCCCCATATATGAGTCCAAGGAAAAGGTGGACAAGAAAAAACATGGTGACAAGATATGGACCAACAAACACCTCACTGTTGAATTAATTTGATTTCCTACTATTGAATTCAAGAACAGTTTTTTATCACTGTAAACACCCAATGACATTTAACCTTACCAATGACTAAGACTAACAATTCTAAATTAAAATTACAGAAAAAGAAACAAACCTAAAAGTTAAAAAGAACGATGTAGAAGTGATAAGCCCGTGTGCTATTTCTTGACCAGACCAAAATTGGAACCAATCAGAGGACAATAGATTTTAACTTGCATTAAGCACCAAATAAGAACTTAAAAATTCAAATGGAATCATACCCAGACAAATTTAGCAATCTCTGCAAGAGTCTCAAACGAAACTCCTCACTACCAATATTTGCTCCCTCAAGGGATAAGACTATAAAAACCATTCTCTCTCTCTAACATTCAGAAAACAAAACTTGCAGACCCAAATGATTTTCCTCCAGATTACAGCACTTCATGTACCATCAAATTTAAACAGCAATTGAGAGAAAACAAATGTTTCAAGGAAACTGATTTTAATATAAAGATGATTCATGAATGAAATGACATTGACATTGACATTGACAAGTTGAATTGGAAACTAACCCTCTGTTCTCTTGTTCCTTCCCACTGCTCCTCATGCTCACGCTTCCTCTTCCACATCTCCTTCTGCTCTTCTTCATCTTTCTTCAATCTACCTTCCTCTTCTGATATCTAATTACAGCAGAAAGAACGAACAATAAAAAAGGGTAACCCATTTAAGCACATGTATGGAAACATGATAAGGATAGAGCTTGCACCATACCCTCATCTGCATTTTTCTCCTGCGCCATTCTTGCTCTGTTAATATTTCACGCACCTTTAATTTCAGCTCCTTCTGAAACTCTTCCGACTGTTCATGCTGTTGCTCATATTTTCCCTGTTTTACATGACAGACACTATAAATGCGGGTATATTTCCAATGCATTATACAAAAACAAGAGGAAGTTGATATGAACTTCTCCACAAAAATTGAGAAAATTGGTAATTTGATGAACCAGAAGGACCTCCCTTTCCCTTCTTTTTGCATCAATGTCTTTCATCAACACACAAATGGTCTAGATTTAGTTCAGGCAATCCCCTTGATATGAAAATTAGTAAAATAGATCCTTTTTGAGTTTTTTTGAAACTAATTAAACCATACTTTCATTATTTTTGAAGAATATTGTTGTGCAGCGCTAAGAATTACTTTAATTTTATACACTATCTTTGAAACGATGTTCACAAATATTAAGAAATGGATAAATGTCCTAAATATAAGAATATGCCAATATCACAGGGTAATAGTTAGATGATGTGAACAAACAACATAGAAAGTTGTCGGCAATTATTTTCCCTTGACTTCCCACAAATAACATCATCCTATAAATCCACTAGGGTAAAGATAAATTTATGTTTGGTGCTAGAATAGGCCTAGATGAATCTACATGAAAAAATGGTGATAACATCTATGCTGGTAAGAATTAAGAAAGGAATACACATAATACTCAAGTTGACAATCTCTATCTGTCAACCAAATATGACACAGCAACTGGAGCTTCTATATTAATCTAAAACAAACTAGAAAGAGTGATATGTTAGATTCGAAAAGCTTTAAATTGAAAAGGACTAAGACTGAATACTTAGAGTGCAATTTTTCGGGTCATAGGGAGACATTTGATGTAGAGATAAATATTAGTTCAAAACTTATATCAGAGAAAATTTGTTTTAAGTACCTTGGACCCATCATCTAAAGCAACAACGAAATATATAAAAACATAGTTCACTATCAAATCGGAGTGACTTAACTGGATGGGTGCATCACGAGGTTTATGTGACAAGAGGATACCACTCAAACTAAAAGGTAAATTCTACCATTTAACAATTAGGCGGACCATGCTCTATAAGACAAAGTACTGACTCATTAAATAGTTCTATAATCATAAGTTAATGGTAGCAGAGACAAAGATACTTCGTTGAATGTATAACCTTACAAGAAGAAATAAGGTCAGAAATGTAGTGATAAAAGACAAATTAAAGGTAACTAACATTTATGGTAAATTCAGAAAGACAAGGCTTAGGTGATTCGGACATGTTAAAAGTAGACATCCTAAAACCCATTGAAAAAATGCAAGACCATTGTCCTTATAGACTGTAAGAGAAAAAGAGGAAGACCTAAGAAAAACTAAGAAAAAGTAATCAAAAGTAATATGACTTTGCTAAAACTTACCGAAGACTTAACCCTCAATAAAAAATATTCATAAAAGATCTCACATAAAGAAGTTTTTCTCTTTTTGTAATTTTTTTTTATCTTTTCTCGATTATCAAGTCTTATATTTATCTGTAATACTTCCCCCTCAAGTCATTTTAGTTAAAAAAATTTCAATTACTTATTTGTTTTATTTATTTATTTGTCCTCTTTCTTATTTGTTTTTTTTACTTATTTTATTTTTATTTACTTGTCTATCTTTATTTTATTATTTATTGTTTATTAGTGTTTTAGATTGTGAATTTCTTAATTCCTATTCTATTTAGTTATTTTTATGCAGTTATTTTTGTATATTTTTAACATTTATCCTCTTCGAATAGTATTTCAAAAAATTCTTTTCCTTTTTTCTTTCTCCTTTCATATGGGTGTCTTGAAAACAACCTCTCTACTAATTAGAAGTAAGGCTTTGTATTTTTAGACCTCCCCAAACTCCATGTCTCAGTAGGATTTTTACTAGAATGTTGTTGTTGTTGTTATTTATTGATCTAAAACAAATATAATAATAGCTACAATGTAAAGCAAAAGTAAGACTCCAATACCTCATCAACCAACGACTTTATCTTACTAGCGTTATCTTTCTTCAATTGCTTCTTCCTCTTCGCTCGAAGCTCTTCTGCAATTCAAATCATATTAACCAAAAGAAAATTTTCTTAGTCGATGGACACTATCTTGAAGTTTCATAAAGCAAAAAACAATGCATTTAACAATACACTTTGCAAAGAGCAATGCAAGTATCATGCTATAATTTCTAGGAAATTCAAAGGAGGTATGTAGAAGTAGTCATAGTTCTAATGACTAATCTCAACATAACCTAGCCAGTATTAATAAGTTCGCAAACTGTATCCACAAAAGTACATAATCATTGATATGGTAATCCTATATGAAAACAAGGCTAAATAGAAAGATAAAAAGGAAACATATACAGGAGAACATAACACAATTATGCCATGAAGGTCATTTCCTATATCAAAAAGAAAATATAAACTGCTTGGTACAAACCTTTTGCTGCATTAACTTGGGTAAGAATGTAATCTCTTTCTTGCTCATCAAGTAATAGTTGTTGAGCTTTTGCTAATGCTGTTTGAAAGAGAACAAATCACGAAAGTCATAGAAGATAAAGCATCATCACTCCACACCTCGATCAGCAAGCAATTATTATCCACAAGCATAATTTGATATTCAAGCCATGCAAAATCAAAATTATCAAGCACCTAAATATAAATGCAAATCAAGACCATCTAACCCAACTAAAACCTTGCATAAAGACCAACGATATTTTCAAGAATCAATTATACTTGTTTTAACATGACTGAAACTCGTGCTAGGATCAGAATATCATAAATAAGATGGATATCAGCACCTATTGGTCAACTCTTAAATTATGCAAGTTATTTCACAACTTTGAAGAAGTGCTCTAGCCAATTTCAACAGACTCAAGAAATCCAAAAGTCTCAAAGCTGACTTCACGCATAAAATTCATTCTTTTAATCTTTAGTTTTTCAAGACATGTCCAAAAAATATGCAAATGTTCATCAGAAGTTGCACTTTGAAAGCCATCATATAAGGACACAATCTAATTCAGACAACAAGGTCTTTTCTTTCCCCAAGTGCTACACCTTGATTCCAAGCTGCAATGAAATTCGTTTTTTTTTCCTATTTGGTCCCAAAGCAACCACATTGAATCATTAATCTGGACTGCATTTTTTTAAATTGCCTTGGTTAGATACATTCAGGTTCTTTGAGTTTAGAGAAGTGAATGTAATTATTGATGATTTTTGTCTTTGCTATGTGGTAGAAGCTACAGGAAGTTCCTTATGAGAATAAAGTTTATGAATTTGGCAAATCTACATAATGTACTTAACAGCATTCATTACAGCTAATAAGAATCTACCAGACCAACATAATAAGCTGCCTATGTTACATAAATCACGCGAAGATCAGCTCTGGCTCTTAGATCAACTTACCACCAAAAGCCTCCTTTGCTTGGGGATGCTTGCATTTATCAGGGTGAACCAGTAAAGATAACTATACATTCAAGAATAAAATAAGTAGATAGAAACCATAAGATAGGAATATTGATCACAAAAATTTGGTTGGAATTCCACTAGGACTAAAAGTTACCTTTCGATACTGCTTTTTCACATCCTCTGGAGTTGCTCCAAATGGCAAGTTTAAATACTCAAAAGGGTTTAGCTTGAAGCATGCAAGAATCCTGTGGCGTATAAATATTTCCAAGACGAGTGAGAACAGTTAGAAGAAAACACATTACGTATCTAATTAATAGTCCATAGCAGACAAATGGTTAACTATTTCGGGTAAGATCAAACTAAAATTTAAGGTGATCCTTCAACCCTTAAATTAATAACCATTCTTTATCGAGGATTACAATTCCCAAACTAAGGGTTGGGACACTTCGTCCTCATAAAGATGCATTCTTCCAAAATCAAATCACGGACGCCCAAAATAAAAAAGATCTTAAAATCAAAGGAACAAGATGTAAACGTAATAAAAAGAGTGACCACTCGCTACATGTAGTACATAAAAATTGGGAACCCTAAATTTCAGAACCCAAGCAACGAGAAAACAAAAAACCGAGAGACCTGATAACTTCGTTATCCCTTTCGACTTCGCTGACCTCTGCAAAGAAGCTCTTAAGCAGTAAATCGTCGTCGGTCGTCGCTGAACCTGAACTCCCCATTTCGCCTTGTTAGGGAATTTTTTTCCCCTTTTTTCTCTTTGTGTGTTCTGGCTTCATTTCGATTACCTAAAGCTCATTTAAGTTAACCAATAGAATAGTACTGAATCATCACACGACACGTCGCCCACCACCTTTTTATTTTATTCTTTTATTCTGTAATTGGAATGCATCGTTTGATCTTTTATGAACTAAAATTCATTTCTATCTGTAATTGTTTATGGAAATAATACCACATTTACATTTAGCACTATTAAAAATAAGTTTTATTAATTATTTTATGTTATGTATTCCCTTTTTTTTATACATCCAAAATAAAACAAACAACTAACTAATAAAACTAATACTAATTAAATTTACCTCAAGAATGGTAGATTACTTCACAGGCAAGAATCTCCTATCGAACATTTAAGATTCCTGTTAAATCCCTATTGAGCCAAAAAATCAGCACAAAAATTTGCCTCACGATGTTTAACATAATTAATTTGTGAACAAAGCTCCACAAATTTGAGTTATATTGTATAATTGATTAGAATATTATTTTAATAAGTTGACTTAGTCTTATAAGAGGGGTTTCCATTATTAATTATTTTGATATATTGATGGATAACCATGGGCATGTGAATGACAAGAAGAGAAGCATATATGGTATGATCCGCCTCAAGAAAGCTTGAGACATGACTTGCATAGACATGAGTTGGCAAAAGGAGTTTTAAGAGCTGAAATTAGATCAGATTTGAAGTTTGAATGTGCAAGGAAAGGGGTTAAATGAAAATCCCATATCAAAGACCCGACATTCAAGTATAATGTTCCTAAAAATTCATTAGAAGAGGTTGGAGGCCCAATGACAAAAGCTAGGGCCAAAGCAATGAAGCAAGCATTTAATTATTTGATCTAAGACCTTCGAGAAATAAAGTCTTTGTTGTTGAGTCAGATTGCATCTCACAAAGGTCCAAGAGACATTGTCTTAGTCCTTGAAGCCCAACATGAAGTGTCCAAAGGCCCACATTAAGTCTAATTGGAAGAACTCACGTAAAATACCATGTGACAACTATGTGCTGCTTAAAAATAAGGAGAAAGACGTGCTTCATAAGGTCCAATATGATCATATCATATTTTAATTAGTTTCCTTTTTGTTTTTCTTAAAATAAGGTCATTTAGTCAAAACTTTTTCTAAGTTTATTTTGTTTCCTTTTATTTTAGGAGTTGATTTGTTTCCTTTTATTTAGTTTTTGCCTTAGGATGTTAATTTAGAAAGTTTTTCCTATAAATAGGCACCCTCTATATACTTTGAAGAGATTGATTCAAAAATAATATTGAGTATTATTTAGAGCATTTTTGCTTTTTTTGTATTCTTTGAGAATACTTGACTTATCAAAATCGTGGTCTTCCTTTTGTGGTGTCCCAATACTAGTCTAAGAGACAAGTTTTCTTAGGGTTCTTTCAATTGACCGATAATTTTCTAACCCCCTTTTCTCTCTATGTTTTATTTTCTACCTTTTCAATTTTGTTTCTTGTACCTCCGTCTGTTTGTTTAATTCTGGCCATTCTCGGGCATAGCTCCATCTTGTTGAAGGTTCTCTAGGACAAGTTCTTATTGGGTCTCACATCATACATGACTGGTGAAAAAGAAATTTAATTTAAAAAATTGTTAATTCGAGATTATTATATTCTAAATTTATATTATATTTGGAAAATTTTTAGGTATAAACAATTAGGCTATGTTTGGTCAGGTGGTTATTAATGGAATGTAATGGAATATAATATTATTTCATCGTTTGATATGAGGGTTTATAATGAAATGAAACGAAATGAAACATGATGTAAAGGGAAGGTTTCACATTACATCGTATTCCATCCTAAACAATAAAAATAAATTAACTTTGATTTTGGAAGTTTATAACAGAATATAAAATGATAAATAACATTTCACTATACCTTTCTTTTAAACAACATTTCACTATATTACATTATGAACCCTTCCATCCCTCTCAAACAAAAATTTTCTAATATTACATCCATTTTTATTCCATTCCATTATAAATCATTTCATTTCATTCCATTAAAAACTTTACGTTCAACCAAACATATCTTACCATTTTCTTGTTTCATTTGTGGGACCATTAGTCATGGTGAACGTTTTTATGACACTGTTTATAATAATCCTCAAGGATTGACTAAGAAATAGTACGAAGCTTGGTTATCAACTCTCAATGATAGGTACCAATTGCATATTGGTGATAAATGGTTAAGAGAAGACTCACAGGAGAAGGAGGTAGTGGAATTTTGCTCAGGCAATGGCAACAATCATTTTGTGCATGGTAAAGAGATGAGTATGGAAGGTACGGTGATTAAGGAACTTAAAACGAGAGCGAGGATGATGGGAATAGTTACTAGCATAAAATTAGGAACTCCAAATGTTTTTTTTAGAATTTAAAAAATTTATTAATATGAAAAAATGAATAAGGGAACACCAGTGGATAATCAAAACGGCGCTTTTTAAACAATACAATAACAAGCCAACGGGAGATGATGGGAATAGATACCAACATAGAATTAGGAACTCCAAATGATTTTTTTAGAATTTTAAAATTCATTAATATGAAAAATGAATATGCGAACAGCGTTGGAGAGGGGACTCTCCTACATTCTAATCAAAACAGCACTGTTTAAACAATATAACAACAAACGACGACATTGGAACAATGAATCTTTTGATCGAGGTCATTTTTGTTGTAAAACTTACATATAGCATGTGACTTATTAATAATTATGGTTTTAATAATATTAAGTGTTAAATTCTTATTGGTCATTTTGATTAAGTAAGATAAGGATTTATTTTTAAACTTACTGTTTGATGGAAACGATTAAGATATCTTTATTTCATAAAAATCAGTCCTCTCTCTCTCCATACACCTAGGATTATTGAGAGAAAGAGGAGAGAAATCAAGTTTCTCCATATTCAATCACTTAGAGGAGTTTTTCTCAATTGCAATTAAACTAAACTCGTGAACCAAGGTATGTAATTCCTATTTTATATTTTAATGAAAAACATAGAATTTCGAGATCTGGATTAAAGGAATATTGCAATTATGTATATGCAATAATAATGTTTACATGTAGTATCAAAGCCTAATTTCTAAATTCTATGTTTTTTTCCATTAAAAGATATGTTTAATGCATATATATTTCCGTAAAATTGCTTGTTGAATTTACTAGCTTATTAAAAGTTTCTTCATAACTCATGTTTTGTACTGTCACATGGATTAAGTTTTGGTGGCACTAATTGGTCTCTCATATTTTTCATTTCAATTTCCATGTATGAAAGAAGTTGGCTTTACAAGCATCTGTGTATGTACACATATTTTTCTTTTTCGATTTTTGTGTATGCATTGATTGTCGTTAGTCTTGTTCCTAATATTTTATAAGCTTGGGTAAAGTAAAACAAAGGCCATATTTTATCTCTTTTTGTTCTTCATGAGTGTCAAGAGTGGACCCTCAACAAGAACGAAAAAGGGCTTAGTCAAGAGTGAGCGCTGGGTAGGTGTCTTTTCTGCACTTGCTCAGAGTCAGACCTGACTGTTATACATATATATACACACGTACATAGTGATATTTTTGTTTTTATTTTACCAATTTTCGTGCATACAAATATTAAGTTTTTTGTTTTGTTTATAGCTTTGTATTATGTGTATTGCATGAAGCATGGATGAAGCTTAGTGTTATATGAAAGTTGTCGAACCCATATGCACGAGAGCTATTATTATTTTTTATTAGTATTTTTATTTTAAGATGATGTAAGTGGGCATATGCATTGCAGATTAAAGTATGATCTATTTATGCATATGCATAATTTTAATATTCATATTTATGATAGTTTGTTAGTCACCAAAGTAGTCAAGCTTTGATGTTTAATGGATATTAATTTATGAAATATTTTAATTCAATTACTCATGATTTATGGATACTTATTAAGAAAAATAATATAATGAATTCATGGGTATTTGAAGTTCACTAATTATAAAATATTTCAGGATAACCAAAAGTTTAATTAATTAATTTTATAATTTGTGGACACGACGTGTTAATTTATATGCTTAAAATGTATGTGTTTAGTATATGCAAAGATAGCTAGTATATTTATTGGAGTTATATTTAATTAACAATTAAGTAACATAAAATTAGCATCATTATTGTAATTATGATATGTCTTAGAATTGCCCAAAGGAGATCTTAGATATTCACTAAATGTTTTATATTGAATAACTGTTTTGAATCTGATTTAAGTGTTAAGTTTTATGACTCAAATAATTAATGTGTGAGCATTCTATTGTGTTTTGTTGTTTCTCTTCCTGATAACTTTAATTTGGTTACTTCATCTGTTCCATCCTTTAATGGATTAAATTACTCTGACTGTTGCGAACAAGTCTAATTTTACCTTAGTATATTGGGTCTTGATTTGGCTCTCTTAGTTAAGAAATGACTTGCTATTACTGAAGCGAATATTGCTGATGAGAAATCTTTCTATAAAGCTTGGGAAAGATCAAACATATTGACCTTAATGTTTATGCAAGTGATTGTTGCTAACAACATTAAGACAACTCTTCCTAACGCTGAAGTTGCTAAAGAATTTATGAAATTTGTGAAAGAGCATTCCCAAACTACTGATAAGTCACATACGGGGACATTAATGGCTAAGTTGACCACTATGAAGTTTGATGGTTTATGAAGCATGTATGAACATGTCATTGAAATGACAAATATAACATCAATACTAAAGACAACAGGAATGAATGTTGATGAATTTTTCCTATTATAGTTTATTCTTAATTCTTTACCTCCTGACTAGTATGGGTCATTCCAAATGAATTGTACACTATGAAGGATAAGTGGAATGTGAATGAATTGGGCAGTATGCTTGTTTAAGAGGAGACGAGGCTTAAGAATCAGGGGACCCATACCCAAAAGGAATTATGGCAAAGGCAAGGGCAAGCAAGGACCACTTAAAGTTAATGAATCCTCTAGTTAAGTTCATAAGAAGGAGCATAAAGTGATAGATGCCATTTTTGCAAGAAACTTGGGCATTATCAGAAAGATTGCCTAAAACGTAAAGACTGGTTCAAAAAAAAAGGTAAGCTTAGTGCTTTAGTATGTTTTGAATATAATTGGGCTGAAGTTCCTTATTATACTTAGTGGATTGATTTTGGTTGCACCACTCATATTTCAAATACCTTACAGGGATTCCTTACAACCTAAACCATGAACCAAAATGAAAAGTTTATTTTGACGAGGAACCGTGTCAAAGCTCCAGTTGAAGCAATAGGAACTTATCGTTTGGTTGTAAATACTAGACATCATTTAGATTTATTTTAGATACTTTATGTACCTTGTGTTTCTCATAAATTAGTTTCCTTATCTAAACTTGATTTCGTTATGAATGGATGTTTTAGTTTATTTAAAAACAATTGCCTTATTGGTTTTGATATTCTTTATGATGGCCTATACAAGTTAAATCTTGATAACCTTTTTACTGAAACCTTATTAACCCTGCATCATAATGTTGGTACTAAATTTGGTTTAATAAATGTAAGTTCAGCTTTCTTATGGCATAAACATTTAGGTCATATTTCCAAAGAAAGACTACAAAGACTAGTAAAAAATGAAATTTTACCAAATTTGGACTTTACTGATTTTGGTGTGTGTGTGCATTACATTAAGGGAAAGCAAACCAAACACACAAAGAAAGGAAGCACAGCTTCTTGAAATTATACACACTGACATATGGGCCTTTTAACGTTCCATCTTTTAGCGGAGAAAAGTATTTCATCACATTTATTGATGACTTTTCACATTATGGATATGTCTATTTATTGCATGAGAAGACTCAAGCAACAAATGCGTTAGAGTTGTTTATTCATGAGGTGAAAAGGCAATTAGATAGAAAGGTAAAAATTGTCATATCTGACCAGGATGGTGAATTTTATGGCAAATATAATGAGTCAGGACAATGCCCAGGACCATTTGCTAAATTTCTTAAAAAGCATGGTATAGTAAAACCTCTATAAACTAATATTATTGGGATCATGATATTTTATTAT
>JAOTJB010000209.1:4952824-4965532 GCA_027123815.1 Erythroxylum minutifolium
CCCGAAAATAATTCGGATAATATTCGGGCCGGCCCGAATTAACCGAAATTTAGCATTTGCTTACCCGAATTAATTCGAGCCGGGCCGGGTAATCGGGTTGGCCCGAATAATGCTCACCCCTAAAGTAAACCGAAAGATATCGGTTGCTTTTTCCAAAGACATGTTCTTTATGGATGTCGCAATTCCTTAAGTGTTAATCAACATGAATAATATTAATATCCAAAAGGTAATGTTTATCCGAATTAATCAATATTTGCTCTTTTTGAAAAATCTTTACACGAAATATCCAATTTACAAACACACGATTATAAAAGTTTATAGAAAAATCTTGAATGAAAATCAGAAAAAAGGGTCAAATTTTCACTAAATATGCCTTCAGAAGACAATGGAGTACTAAAAAAACTAAACCCTAATTAATCCGACCCATTGTAATTGCATATATATATAAGGAAAAAGAGAAGAGCAAAAGTTGCATGGAGGGGAAAGTGGAAGATCACACGTTATTAGATTTTGTTCTTCTTCTTTACATGATATCCATATTCCAATTATATATGTTGATCTAAAGTGGAATGATAATGCTCAATCAAATTGCATGAGACACGGTACGTGATAGTTATGGTCGTACTAATTTGGCCAACATGCAAAGTCTGGATTATGCCATCAAGCTCCACAGCCAGCCACAGGTAAATAAGCAGGTGGCCGACACTAGGCATGAATGCCTTCTCAAAAGGAAATGAATAGTCTTTCACTATTCCCCTTTTCTAAACATTTCATAATTAAAAATTTCAAAACTCTTGTTCCTAATTCGAGCTGTTTGGATGATTAGACATGAATTTACAAAAGCACTAGATGGAACAGAACATTGGTTTGGCTATCTAGCAACATTCAAGCACCATCCACAAAATTTTAGGCGTGTTTAACCAAAAGAAGAGTAATTATTAGACATAGAGCACCTTCTTTAACCAAAAGAACAGTGATATGAAATATAATGGGGTTGGACATTGTCCACCATTTGTACGAACTAGACACGTAGCTGTTAGCTTGCAAAAACGTGCCCAAGTCGAAGAGACATCATTTTGTTCTTTCTGAGCATCTGGGTTTCATTTTAAGTACGTTCCTTGCATTTTCTGTCTATTTGCCTTCCCTTTATGAGGCTCCATAAACAGAAAAGCAAAATGAGGATTGTTAATTCATGTATACACTACTCTCTATCCATTATCACTATAAGAACTAAGAAGTACCAGATAGAGATGACACGGGAACGAAATCTTGCTCGGGTCGAAAAGCACAAATCCAGTTTAAAAAATAATTTGTTTCAAATCTGTTTTTTAAAGTTCAATTAAACTCGAACTTATCAAATTTTAATGGATTTAAGTTTAAACTTTAGTGCTATATATTCTACATAATGTAGGGTTCTTAAATTTCTTGATCTGAAATTTGAGTTTTAAATTTTTAATTCGTGAATAATTTTTAACTCATTTTTTCTACATAATCTTAGGATTTGTTTGTTTTTATTTATATTTTTTTAATTTCAAATTTGGTTAAAAAGTCTCTTTGTTTGCATTTTTTGTTTTCGTTTTTAGTTTTAATTTCTCCCAGTTTTCAAAATTTATAAAATTATAAAAGGTGATTTTTGCTTTTTATAATCTAATTTACTATCAACTTAATATATATTATTTAATATATTAATTATTAATAAGAATTATTTAATTTAATTTAACATTGTATATATATTTAACTAAAATTAATTATTAATAAAATTATGAATAATTTAATTTAATTTAAATTTGTAATTAATTTTAACGATTACTAATAAATATAATTAAATTCAAAATATCTTCTAGGTATATAAAATTAAAATAATATTTAATTTAATAATTAAAATATATTTAAAATGAATATTAATGTATAATTTTAAAATTATTTATTTTATAAAATAAAATTATTTTACGTTAACAACCAAATAAATTTTATTAGAAAGAAAAACAAAAACAAAAAATATAAAAAACTAAAAATATAAATACATTGGTAATTATGTATTAAAAAATACAGTCATATATTAAGTATTCAAAAATAATATAAAAAGTAAAATTTTATACATTTTTAAATATTAAATTTTACATATTTTATCAATCATTTGAATAAAATATTATTTTTCAAAAAAATAACCCAAGTACTGTCGACAATTGCTGCTCTTACTTTGCAGATGCAAAACCTTCTGTTTCAAGCCCAAGACAAGGACCCTATTCTTAAGATTCTACAACAGCAACAGCCCAGTTTCTTACATTATCATGGACAATTTGTAAAGTTTTCTCAATTATAAAATATCTGTTTAATTCCAAGATAGCTTATATTATATGTCATCGCCGACATAATTCAACCATATAAAAATGTGGAGTTGACATTGTTTTTTAATACGGTAACTTCCATTCGGACATGCTTAAGGCAGAAACGAAAAGAAAAGCAAAGCTTACTCAACCTGATTCTATCGTAAAGACAATATTAAACATACCATTATCTATATAGAAGTTAAGGGACTAAATTAATGCTGAACTGAACCGGAGAAAACGATGTAGTTAAGCTCCGGCTATGTGTTCTTTTCCTTGATCGATGGCCAAAGTTGTTGGGTCAAATTTCTTCTCGTCATTCATACTTGGTTAAACGGTCAAGAAAGCCAAAGCTGGCGTTGTGTGTGTATAGTATGCAGAGGCTTTGTGTATTGACCAGAATAATGTATTAAGATTGCGTAATATTCTGGTTTCTGCTGTGTAATCACTAATTGACGTTTGTGATTGAGTCGTCTCTATATTTTTGTATTTGGATATTAATTTATGAAACTAATCGTACAGTTTTGGCAATGAAATTAATTATGCGATAAATAAATTTTTTGATTTATATTTATCGTTTTAAATTTGATTTATATGTATCTAATACGATAACTGAATTTGACTTGTATGAATAGGTCACGGCTAGATCAATAATGTTAACGATTGAACACCGAGTTAATGGTTTAGGTACGCATGTCAAAGGGTTCCATAGAACCATTCCTTCTTTTCTGCGCGCTCTTCGAAATAATTGAATCATCAACAGTTTGTTTTAAAATCAAATTTTGACACAATTCATAAAAATAAAGAGTTAATTTTTGAAGAATTTACGTAAACTTGAAATTTATTATTTGAATTAATAACTTAACTAAGCTACCTATCAGCCTAACAGTAAGTTTTGTTCAAATACTGCAAATCAAGTAAATTAAGGTTCAGAAAATGATAACCGGTCATTTGAAAACTATCTTTCTTTTGCAGTAAGGTTGCATACTATTAGACTTATTCAGATTTGACATATCAGTAAAATTTCTACTAAGTATTATTGTTGTTCAATTTAAAGAGCCTAATTTTATGGGAGATCTTCATCATGTATTCAGTGAAGGAACGTCCTCATGAACTTTGACTCCACATTTTTACCCAAAATATTAAAGCATTAGATTTATCAGTTATTTTATTAGTTCTATTTCTTTCCGATGTAAAATTTCTATTTACACTTGACATCCTAGCAATTTCCCTTTCAATTGTAATCTTTTACATTGGGCTTGGGCTTCTCTTTGAGCAAAAGCTCTTTTTCTGTCTTTTTCTTAACAGCTCGAGTGTATGATATCACCAAGAGTCCTTTTACTCCACTATTCTGCTTCTATTAAAAGTCTCCTTGTTCTTCTTTATAGGGAGGCAACTATGAGATCTGACTACCATCTCCATACTCATCCCTTACAGATTTATCAGCTCTAATATTATTTGTTAGATATGAGAAGCCTACTTTTATGAGAGATCTTCATTTCAACGTAGTGAAGGAACATACTCATAGGCTTTGATATTATTAACTCAAAATTTTAAAATATTAAATTTATGGGTCATTTTTACTTATATGTTCTTCATTAATTTTATCTTTTTTTAACGTAAGATTCCTACTCACACTTAACATCCCAATAATTATAATATAACATGACATCACCCGTGGAGAGATCTAAAAGAGTGCCTAATTATTACAAAATTTGTCGAGAAAGCTAATGTTGCAAATGATGATCAATGTCGTTAGAGTAATTGGAAGAATATTCAGTGGACGAAGATTTTAATGCGCAACTAGTGTTACAAGTTGCGCCCATAGGAATAAATTGACGCCTCGACAAACTAGTGCATGAGACACGTACACGTACACGTATATATCCAAACCAGCAAACTACGTACGGTGTGGTTCTTGTTTAAAGTAAAACCACAGCCACATATCTCAACGGTGACTTCTCCTTTCATTACTGGCTGTTTCTTTTTGTACTTGTAAAGGTTCAAGCCTCAATGCCCTTAATTCAGCGGAGGAGTAAATGCATGTTTGAAAAGTAAAGATGTTTCCTTGATGTACTTGAAAGAAAAAGTGTCGACCGTTTCCATGTTCTTTTCAAACTAATTAATCTTCTTTTCCATTAAATTACAAGAAAGTCAGAATATATTTTTATATTCGATGCAAATTTTTTCTCTTTAAAATAATAATATTTTTTTTGCATATATGCAAAAATTGAACAATAATATTATAATTTGATAAATTAATTTGGTCGAATTACTAATAGGATGTCCTATATTAAATGAAAAATTAGAATGAAATCAATGTTTAAGTCATACATATACTTTTTCCAAAATTAAAAATTTCATTGACTAAATATATTTACAATGTAGAATATAAAAGTTTGAGGATAATCCAAAAGGTCATATTACAAAGAGTTGTGGTTCTTACGAGACCACATAAACCAGTATGACCTTACTAATATGGCCAATTTGCAATAGAAAAAATGTTTTGAAAAACCATTTCAATCTTCGACTTTGCTTTTAAGTTAAAATTCGTAATTTTTTTTGATTTTAAGTTAAAAGTGTAGACAAAATAAAATTTTTAATTTTTAATTAATTAGATTTTTATTTTTTTTAATTTTATAATCTCTCACATAAATAATTAATATATATTCCTAAATTTTATTATTATTATTATTTATTAAAACATATTATAAGTATATTAAAATAACATCAAGAGTCACGTATTTTTTAATGTAAACCAAACATAAACTAATTAATCAAATTTAGACCTTTGAATATGAGAATTATAAAACAATATTTGACTACCAAACCTAATGTGAAACACGTCCTCTATATCAAATCCTATATAAACAAATCGATTCTCACATTTCCTCGTCACTCCGAGAAAGAGTTAAGAGAGAAGTAGACATCTATCACGTCAAACGGTGTAAAAGTATATTTCACATTGCTAAGACATAACGTATATGATATGAATGACTATTTTTATATCCATAATCACCATTGATGAGCTAAACTTTACCAACTACTATTTGTCAACTACCAATCCAGATAAACACAGGTAAAGTTTAGTAACTAGTTATGTCAAAACATGTACCTAGCTAGTTCATATATAAGCAATTAATTTGATTAACTACCATTAGTCTTGGACTTTATCCACTTATCTCATGTGTGAACTTATTGTATTTAGTCAAAGTCTGGTTATAAATAGCTAGTCATTGCTTATAACAAGGGTTCACTAAGAACATTAGTTACGCAATTAAAGTAATAATGTAGTTAGTTAAATACCGTTGGAATTCATCAGTCAAAGACCTTTCCTTTTTTACGAGTTTCAAATCTTAGTTTAAGAATGTAATGGGAACATAGAACTTGTTGATTCCATCTCCACCCTCGCCGTATTGCTCTCCTTTTTCTTGGGATTGAAACAAACTCCACGTCGTTTGGTTTAAGTAAACAATGAATAATATAAGAGAAAATGATTAATTATGTGACAGACAGCCATGAAATGCGTGGGGCGGCCCTATAAGGCACATGAGATTGGTGTGTCCTGACGCCAACCTCGCAAGCATTCACGATCTACGAGTGAAACAAATATAAAAAACTCCATTGATCATTAAGGGAAGGTCAAAGCCTACTTTGTAGAACCTGATTCAGATTAATGATTCAGCTCGAAGAAAGCCATTCCTTTGTATGACTGAATTCAACGGTTATTTAACTTATGTATGTGCTTTATAACTGTTATTTGAATTGGATTAATCGTTTAGTTGTAAATCTTTGATCGGTTAATTAATTTATTAAAATAAAAATAAAAGATTATTATTAAAATATTTATAAAAAATAAAGTCAGAAGCCTAAACCTGGAAGGTGGATGCACGACAACACCGCCTCTTACTGCAGGAGAGGCCAGACCAGACCCATCATTCCTTCCAGTTCATTCATTGGCCAAAAGCTGAAAGTCTTCCATTTGGTATCTTTCTTTTTAATTTCGACTTTCAAAATCTTGGAAACATAATCTAATTAATTTCATGATTCCATCTCTCAATTTCCGTGTGTTGACTTACGTCGGCAAGAACACCAACTTGCACCCTTCATCTGCTCTTTATCTCTACGTATTAAAAACCGTACCCTTCTTTCTCCCTCTCCCACAAAGTCCTTTCCTCTCTTACGAGTCCATGCTACAAACGACATATACTGATTCAAGTGAGTCCAGCCTTTTGCTTTTTAAGCTGTTTCTTAAACCTCTTCAACTTTCATAGTACAAGCTTTGGATCTTGTGTTATTGGAGTGTAGTTTGTTTCTTGAAAATGGAAGACGTTGATGTTCCTTGTCATTTTCTTTGCCCGATTTCCCTGCAACTCATGAAAGATCCAGTTACTATCTCAACTGGTATTACCTACGACAGAGAGAGCATAGAGGAGTGGCTATTTTCATGCAAGAACAAGACATGCCCCGTCACCAAGCAAGTCTTGCGCGATGAAGATCTAACTCCAAACCACACTCTTCGTCGTTTGATCCAATCATGGTGCACTCTCAATGCCTCCCTCGGAGTCGCGCCAATCCCAACCCCGAAAGCTCCTATTGACAAAACTCAGATCGCGAAACTCATTAGCGATGCTAAGAGATTTCCACATCTTCAGCTGAAATGCTTGAGTCGTCTCAGGTCCATAACCCTGGAAAGTGACAGGAACAGAAGCTGTTTAGAGGCAGCTGGTGCAGTTGATTTCTTGGTTTCAATTATAAATAACCATAGCATCAGTTCACCTGAAGTGGCAGCCTTCGATGATGGGATATCGTCAACGGATTTGACAAGATTAAGCGACGAGGCGTTGAGTACTCTTTATCATCTCAAAATCTCAGAAAGTCAAAACAAGGCACTCATTTCTAAAGATGGAGGCTTTGTTGAATCGTTAATACAAGTTCTTAAACATGGTAACTATCAATCTAGAGCATATTCAATAATGTTGTTGAAGTCATTATATGAAGTGGCCGATCCGATCCAGTTGGTAAGTGTTGGAAGAGAATTCTTCTTCGAAATAGTAAGTGTATTGCATGATCAGGTCTCGCAGCAAGCAACAAAGGCCGCATTGAAGCTGCTTGTGGAGATATGTCCATGGGGAAGAAACCGAGTCAAAGCCGTGGAATGTGGTGCGGTTTTCGTCTTAATCCAAATCCTCCTGGAAACATCGGAGAAGAGAGAGTGTGAGCTTACATTAACAGTTCTGGATCTGCTTTGCCGCTGTGCAGACGGGAGAGCAGAGTTGTTAAAGCATGAGGCTGGACTTGCTATTGTTTCAAAGAGAATACTTAGGGTTTCTCATGTGGCCAGTGATAGGGCAGTGAAAATCCTGTGCTCTGTCTGCAAATACTCAGCTTCTAACAGGGTTCTCCAAGAAATGTTGCAGGTTGGTGCTGTGGCCAAGTTGTGTTTGGTGTTGCTAGTGGATAGCAGGCTCAGGAGCAAGGAAAGAGCCAGAGACATCCTTAGGTTGCATACTAAGGCTTGGAGTAACTCTCCTTGTATTCCACTTCATTTGATGTCTTCTTATCCATCTTCCTAGTCAAACTCTAGCCATTTTTGGTGTATATAAGTAACGAGGGATACGGTTAATTTGACCATTAGTGGGATATGGAGATGTTGTCCAAGAACTGCAGTCTCCAATTTATGGGAAGAAGGTTTTCACTTGTTTTGGATGCTTTTTGTCTGCAAATTATACACAAACTTTTGATAGTAAATCCTACTCCTTGTTGTACACATAAAATTGGAGCGATATAGAGAACATTAGCATGGCCTGTGTGCAAGGATAACACGCACAAATCGAGAAATCCTACTTGTTGCTGCTCATTTTAATTTTCTTGGTGTCAAGAACTGTAATCTGTAATACATTTCCAGGAATCCATGCGACCACAGAGACATGTTAAGGTTGAAAATAATCTGAAACGACTGTTGCATCACTATTCAATTTCTTTTAAAATAATTAACCATCCAACAATAAATCGATCATAACTTCATTTAGCTTATGATCATTTAACTAATAATACCTTGCGATTACTAATCAAATTATAGAAAATCATGAAATTTGATAAGAATAATTTTACCATATATTCAGAAAAATCCTCCCTACGATATAAAAATAAGACCATATACTATTGAACTTTTTCAAACTACACATTTTTAACTATTGAACTTCTTCATACCGTCATTTTAACTAACTCTTATATGTTATTGTTGGAGTAATTTTGACACATATTGATTTGTAGATGTATCATGGAAAGGTGGATCAAAATAATTCTCAAGAAATTTCTAACTTACACAATACTTCTCCCTCTGCCAATCGTTTGAATAGGTTGATTCATCATTTGTCATTTAGAATCTGATCAAGATGCCTCCGGGCATAGCTCAATTGGCAAAGGCTTGGGTGGTGTGGTGCCTACCATGCTGGTGACCTGCAAGGTGGAGGTTCGAATCTTAAAGGCAACCTTTAAAATTTGGGCCCCTTGTATGATGAGATCAGTGAATAAGCCCAAATCTCTGATCAGTTGAGGCACATCCCGCGATTTACATCCTTCATCAATCCCAAGAGCACGGGAGGTGGGGCTCCTAATGTTGGAGTTCAACATTTAGAATCAGATCAAGATTAGCATTACCATAGTAATAGATGTGGACAAATAACACGCGCTGCTTCCTGGCCGCCAACTCCTAATCCTATTTCCAAGTACTATGCTGTTAACCATTCAGAGATTAGCATGATGACTAAGGTTCGTGATTGGACTTCGGGTCAAGTCTAGACGGCTACTAGTAGGTGATCAAATATACATCAATTCGAAGATGTTTTTCTTCTCCCAGTGATAAAAGATTCTGCCCTGCTTCGAAAAAGTTGAGGGAGGATCTCCAATTTTACGGTGTTTCAACGCTCAAAACGACATTATTTTTGCCCATAGACAGGATTGGATAATCTCTAAACTCACGTCTGATGGCCAGAACAACTTCTTTTTGACCATTAAACATGATTAGATCGGATAAAATTGAACAGAAAATCTGAACTCAGAAAAAGTTGAGCTACACTTTAAGCAATTGAGCATTTATACACAGGATATGTTAACGAATTCCCTTTCATGTTTCCTTTTTTTGGGTTCAGCAAATCTTCGGCCCTCGATGATGTTCTGAGGAGTCATCCTCATGATGAAGAGAAACACAACTAGGAAATGAAACAGAAATCACGCAGTGGAAAAGAGTGCCATAGAAGCAGACCATCAACTTGTGCTTGGAATTTTAACTTCATCAGAATCTCCCTTCAACTCAAATGCCTCCATGCTTTAGCCAATGCCAAGAATCTTTTTTTTTTCACCTACAATTAGGTGCATCGTTGTCATATTCATAATCGGGGCCAAGTGAAGATACAGGAAGAGTACAATTCAATGCAACATACCGTCTTTGTTGCCAAAAACATAACAATGTTCATTCCTCAAGTTCTCAATAGCAAATACCCATATAATCGACAAAAACATTTATTTGCTTGAACTCGACGGTTGTAGTCAAAAAGCATATGAACGTTGCCCATTGATAGGTAAAAACTGCCTGGCTTTTCACCAAACTAAGCTTCCGTAGGCTCAAAACTACACCCCACTATCGAAAGAAAAGGAAACAAAGCGAAAGAGGAAAAGCAAGCAGCAACAGAAATAAAAATGAGATTTTCGTCTAGCCATTCAGGTAATGTGGAGATCTTTTGGTAAATAAGCTGCATCAATAGAAGAAAATAACGAGTTTGTCCAAGTGATATAAGCAGCCTTGTTGAAAGTTTCACAAACTTGGAAGTGGAAAAGTTAAAACTAGATAGCCACATAATGGACACCGTTCTGACTTTAATATAACTGCTGTAAAGGGCACATACAAGTAGTTTCCAAATTTACAAAACAAAAATGTGCTCCAGGTGTCTACCTTCAGAAAGATGCAAACAAGTAATTTCCAAATTTACAAAACTAAAACATGCTTCAGGTGTCTAACTTCAGAAACATGCATACCAACACAATCTGCTCATGTTAAATGTCCATCAAAAGAACCATAAGATTTTCCCCTAAGTAACAAAGAAAAGAAATAAAACCATAACATAGAAACATTGTATGTGATTTCTACACTTCATGTTCTCATTGATAACAGTACAACAAATCCTAGAACAGAAGTCACATTTAATATTAGATCCACCATTTTCCCCCCTCTGATGTCCTCCAAAAGAAAAAAAACCAAGAAATGCAGCCAGAGAAAGAGAAAGAGAGAACAATCAAATGGGATTTTTTTTCATATGTTGAAGCATGCAAATCGTCCATTTGTTTCAGTTAACATCATAGAGCAAAACCAATATATGAATGAAATCTGTAGATTAATATTGATAGTTTTCAGTTTTCACTAACAATTTGTTCCATATTGTGATGAATTCTCCAACTTATGAGCTAGAGAAATTTCAGATGGCACGGTTCCAGAGCCACCACATACTGTTTAACAACAGCCAAGTGTGAATAAGTCAACTGGTAGATGGAACAATATTTTTAAAAAAATCAATCCTTTTCTCTGCTAGAGAGCAAAGTGAATGAACGTAATTAGGGTTCTTTGCACAATAATAAAAAATAACATTTTGTTGAGCAAAGTGAATGAACGTAATTAGGGTTCTTTGCACAATAATAAAAAATAACATTTTGTTGGGATTTATCTTTGCAAGTATAAACTTACTTTGGTCTATCAGTCAAAGTAACCAGAGCTCTAAGTAGACCAGGGCTGATCTTATCAGCAAGGGCACCTTTTTCTGAAATCAAAAAGGACTTCTCCTTTACATAGCTTTGGAGTTTCTTAGCTTCATAATCAAGTCTTTCTTGATCTGCATTACAGCGATCATCATACCAAATTGTCATAGAATTCTCATAAAAGTCTATCTTTCATTAGTCTGCTAAGCTCTAGAGTATACTTAAAAATTTAATACTATTTTTAGAAGTACTAGTAAGCATATACGCAGCAAGGTCCAGCTCTGAAACAACATTGGCAACAGCTCAACTACTCAACAAGCTACTCGCAGTTTCTATAATTCAAGAGTTTCAATTGGTAGTTGAAAAGATTAACTATCACAATCGTAAATAAGAAGCAAAAAAAAAAAAAAACCTGTCTCCAAGATAGTATGAGCTGCATGAAATGGAACACCTGCAAAAACATCAGTTCCAGGAAACATCATCCATGTGCGTTCGTCGGAGTCATGATTGCCACAGGTTGCACAAACCTCCTTCACCAAGGGGTTAGCCCCAGGCCTTCCAACATCCTTCATTATCGATTCAAAAGGTGCAGGAACACTAGTTTTTGTGGTCCGAGCCATCTTCCGTAGCGCAGTAAGTGCTTCCCTGTTTCCATTTCTTACTTTATCATTTTCAACTACCTGCAGTCCTGCTGCTAGAAGTCAATGACAAACCAGGTTGCAGTCGATAAAACTTTTTTTAAAAGAAAACCAAGTTGATGTCACAAGCTCAAATTACGACTGTACAAATTCCTTATGGTAAGCCATCTAGAAAACAGATTTCCAAGATCGTTGTCCCCGAATTTACAAAATATCTTATTCTATTTCAAGCTTTGATCTTCTTAAAGAAACGATACATACATTTGAAATAAAATTCAAAGACTAACTTTCTTTTATCGTTTTCATAATTTTATAAAGCAAAAGCAGAAACTTTAACCTGGTCGCGGGCTAAGAGGAGATTCTCAGCTTCGGTTTCAAGCTCAGCCAAACTTTGCATGAGCTGTTGTATTCCATCATCCATGTTTTTTTAATCCTTTTACGACAATAAGAGAATAACTAGTCTCGATCAGCTTCAGACAGAGTAGAGCAACAGCTTTCAAAAATTAGGGCTTTCTAAAAATTAGGGGTTTGGGACTCGACGGGAAGAAGGAGGCAAAACTAAAGGTCTTCGAAACAAAAAAATATAAAATCGAGGCGAGGTGTTGTCGGGTTAAATGAATAATTTTATGGACTCCATTGAAAAAATGGATTAAGTTAGAGGGGTAGATTGAGTAAAATAAGAGGAACAGAAGGGCTCAAAAAGTTAACGTTTTAAATAGGAAATATAGGTATAATAAAGAAGTAGTATTTGAAAAGGCCAGACAAAATATAGAAAACAACGACAGGGCCTTGCGGCTAATTCTTTCTTAATTTCGTCTAAAAAACTAATCTTTGGATCGACCAAGGACTTGCCTCCTTGTACAGTTGGAGTTTTCTTTCTTTTTTCTCCCTTTGGTGGGTACGTATGTACATATTGTTGAAGAAGAAGAAGAAGAAGCAGAAGAAGAATGGATGCAGAGCAGACGTTTATAAGGGTACACGAGAGATTCTCA
>JAOTJB010000209.1:5067764-5089696 GCA_027123815.1 Erythroxylum minutifolium
ACAGAAGCATAACTAACATTCCCTAATAATCAAGGATTTTATTAACAGCAAAATACACCTAATCTAGCAGCACGTATCGCTCCAACAACTTCAACGGTTCCAACAACTTCAATGGTAGCTATTCTTCAGTTGCAACTTTCCCAACAATAGGGAATTTTAATTATCATATAAGTTTGATTATTTAGGTTGAAATAATAATTAATCTAAAGTATTTGAAATTTAATTTTATATTTTTAATTATAAATTATAATTATAATTTATAATTATCATCAACATATTATGAACCTAATAGGTTATACATAAAGAGTATTTAAAGAGAGAAAATTTAATTTAAATGAAGTTGAACTTAAATTTGAAAATTGAAAATTTTCAAGGATCAAATTATATATATATGATTTTATTAAGATTAAATTATAATTATAATTAAGTATACTTTAATTATAATTAATAATTTATTTTTAATCAGAAAGAAACTCTATTGTCTTTTTCTATAAGCAAGAAAAAGGCATCAGAGAGTAAGTTCTCCAATCTTTTCTTCTCTAACACAAAATTCTATGTCTTTACTATGTAGATATTACAAGAAGCTAGATATTTGCACAAATGACAGTTTAAAAAATGTTGTATAGGATTCTGAATAAGGTATGTTTCAATTCTTTTATTTCTTATTCATATTTTTAAGTTATTCAATTAAAAAGATCTTTCAAGAAATTGTAAATTTTTAAAGATTCGATCAAGATTAATTTTCCAATATATTTTACATATACATTTGCAAATCACGATATGTTTATTGTGGTTATTTTTAGGTAGATTGCCAATAAGAATGTCATTTGCTAAAAGATCCCTTAAGATGTTTTCATTGTCAACTTCATTTGTATCATTTTTCAAAATTCGAATGTTAAAGCTGAAAATATCCACTTGATAATTAAAAAAATAAGATAATCAAGAAGTCCAACACATATGAAAAAGGAAAAACATCCATAATTATTTAACATAGAAATTGATATAGATAAGATGAGCAGATTAAATCAACAAGATGGAATATGGTGTGGCTTAATATGGGATTTTTAATTTTAGAAAAATAATACTTCCTTGCCAAATTTGTACATTTAAACATAACATACAAGTTGCAATATTTTATTTTAGAGCATGAATGTCTCTTTTATATGGTATATAAAGATCAAATCATTTCAATGTTTACTATATAGATTGTTAGTTTATTACTTTTATTTGTACGGGATTGAATCTAGGTTCTTTTCCAATTAGATATTTAGGAGGTTCCTCTTTTCCTAACTAAATAGAGCAGGATGGGTTGTGTTGAATTTGATGAAAAAAGTTATAGCTAGAATCACCTAAAATCTCTCTTATGCTAAAAGAACTTAGTTGATAAACTGTGTATTATTTTCTGAATATCTATTCTTTTGTAAGAGTACATTTTTTTATTTTTAATATAAAGTTCGATTGCTTTTTATCTTTAAAAATGTGTAATTTTAAAAAAAGATGATTGATTTCATCACATCAAACTATAAGCTAATATAATTATATTAAATGTTTCCCTCTTAATATTCGTATATAGAATTTTTTTGTTTACGTTGAGTAAAGATTGTCCATAAATATATTAGTTTGTCCCCTTATAACCAATAGATTGATTGCAATTTTACGTATGACATTGTTGTTTAATTAATAAAGGCATTCTTTATCTTTATGTATTATGTTAATTGCATTTGATTTTTTATTACTAAAGATAAAATCTCTTGAATAATTACTTTGTAATTGAAATTATGATGAGATCATAATCATAAGATTCAATTTTCTCACAGGATTATTCTCAAATTGTTCCTAATTGTAGTTTCATCAAGACAAAATATTGATGAAACGGTAAAACTATTACACGTTATGTTTCTTTCTTATAAAGAAAGTAATTAATCTCATAAATTAAAGTATGAAGATACATAAACTAACGTATGGGTGTTTATTAGAGAATAAGTTCATTAAACTGACTCGATTATGAGGATTCTAAATAAAATATTATCTATATGTCTATGAATTTTCTCATTATGATGGTTGTATAATTGATTCTTAGGCTTGAGATTGCTAAAGTATCTCATGTGAGAATTATTATATTTTGATGCTATTTATAATCTGTCCTATTTATGGTAGCTCAATCGGTAATACTTGTAAATAGTATAAACCATATAAAGATAGTTGAGTAAGTCAATAAAGAATTCGTCACTCTAAAGTAATTAAAAAGAGTGTTCTACTGTTCTTGATTAGTAGTGATTTAAGGAATTCTCTGAGCAGAATGAATTGATATTTGAAAAGATATTTTCAAATATCAATTATAAATCAATTACTATTTAACAAGAACAAACATGATTGAATTCAAAAGAGTAGACATTATATCCGTACTCTGTCCAATTAGAACATTAGATGATAAAATAATTAAAGTATACATAATTACCATGCATGGATAGGTTAAGTCAAACTATTTTGACATTTCCTTATATTTGGGTGATTATGATATGATGTTAGACCTCAATCTTAATCTATGATTATAAATTGTTTAATTTGAGAATTAATGATAAATTAAAAAAGAGTTTTAATTTATCTAATTATAGTTTTGAATTATAATTATAATTTATAATTATTGCTAATATATTAGGAGCTTAATGGATCACGCATAAAGAGTAGTTTAAAAGAGAAAAATCAATTTCAATTAAGTTGAACATAATTGTAAAGTTTGATAAACTTTAGAGATCAAATATGATATATTTGATTTTATTAAAATTAAATTAATTATAATTAGAGTTTAACTTTAATTATAATTGAAATATTTAATTTTAATAAAAATTAAAACTCCAATGCTTTTTCTATAAATAGGAATAAGCTTAAGGGAGATATATAACATTCCTGATAGAGAATTGAATACCTTTTGCCTAATTTGTAGATACTATTAAAGATTGGATGTGTGAAAAACTCAAGGTTAACACATCAAAAAAATTTCGAAAGAATTTCGTCAGAAATATATTATTATGATCCGATTAGAAATCGTAAATTTTTTTCTTTTCATTGTGCCCATGATTTGATCATAGTTAGTTTTCTACAACGTACAATCTTGATCTGGTTCAAACAGGCTAATTAAGACATCAATGGAGTTTATTAATTGCTTGTAAAAAAAGATTTAGCATCAACCCGGACACCAAATGAAGGAACTTCACAATTTAAAGCTCGTGTTATGTGGTAAGAATTCTTACAAAAGTGGACAATGATATAAATATAAGTTATCTAAATATCAGATATTCGTATGTTAACGTCAATCTCAATCTTTTTGTCAGTTAAGAGGTTCTATATGTTGAGAGAATATAACCATCAAAACCCATCAGTTTCCTATATCACACATTAAATTCGACTTCCCAAGGTCAGAAGAAAGCATAGCATGTCGGCATCACGAGAGAATGAATATTAAGATATATTCGCTTTCACTTCACTTCATTCCGTCGACGTTATTAGCATTCTCGTTGTTTCCCCATAACAAAGAAAGAGCCAATCCTCTACCTGATATAACATTAATTGTTCTTGAATCCTATACCCCTGTCCAAGATTTGGTTCCAAGGAGCAGACATGAACCTAAGTGAAAAATTCCTTTTATGTTCGAATTAAGCAATTAAAGAACAAATATATTCGGGGTGAGATGCATACATATATATATACTAAGTGCCAAACTTCCGAGCAACGAGCGGTCAGTTGAGTGTTTTCCGTCAACTTCACCTGCTGTCCATCAATCCAAAAGAAGCAAGTTGCTGCAACGGAGTGATTGGACGTTGATTTTGGACCTTAAGAAGGAACTTTATACCCCGTCAAAAAGTGTTGATAATAAATGTTTGGAGGAGAATTCGTAGTAGAAAGAAAATGTACTGAAATCATATATGCTCGATGCTACGGTGTACTAGCTAGCTACTCAACTAGACATGGTTTTTTATTCAGATTTTGATACACTTGACGTGCATTGTGGTGAGCCCCCTCAATCGATTGTCTTTTTGTATTTCTTTTTTCTTTTAAAAGCTAGTTAATGTATCATCCTTGTGAGCAAAAACAAAGATGGATCAAAGAACTACTGGTCTTGGACAAGACATCTGGTCATGTTAAATTATAAGCATATTCTCCTTGACCAAGAACTGACGTGAGTGGCTTTGGCCAAAAACGTTATTGAAGGAAAGTTAACTTTTGTAATAAAGAGTTGCTCTGACATCTCCACCTTCACCTTTTGATTCTCCAACTTAACTTGTGTGGGAGATAATATAAAATTACAATTATTTTTCTTTTATACATAGGCTTAAATTAATCTCATATGCGTTGGGAATTAATTCAAATTTTAAAGTTGTTAAAATTCCTTTATAATAAATCTTAGTTGTTTTTAATCTTATCTTGTAAGTTAGATTTATTGACTCAAATATCTATTTAAATTTTTGTATTTTGTCTATATAAAGCAACCAAGTTTATTAATAAAATGACTTGAGTATTTTTTATTCTTTTATCTTTATCGTTTCCCACCTTATACATGTTTCGTTTTTGTTTAAAATTTCAACATAGTATCAGAGCTCTCAAAGATCTTGAGGGACCTATTAGTGATTAATGCTTTACAAGTTCAAGCGCAAAGAAAGGCAACGAGAGACTAAGGAAGCGAAAAGATGGTAGAAGGAGCCTATCAAGCAAATGTTTCGTCATCAAAAAAAGAAAGGAAATATTCTTCAATATGGGCATTATAACAAGTTTGGTCATGAAGAGAAAGATTGCAGATTGAAAAAGGAACAAACAAATATGACGGAGTTGGTTGGTGAAGAAACTCTTTTTGGAAAGTTGGTGAGAAGTGCACCAAGATGTGTATAGAGAGACGTGCTCCAATGATAGTAGGTTGGTAAGAAGGACATCAACAAGATGATAAGAAGGACATCAATTGGTGAAGAGAAGTGCTTCACAAAATATTCTGAAGATGGAGAGAAGTGTTATAGAAAATTTGAATTAAGAGGGAATGTGGGGAATTAATTCAAATTTTAGAGTTGTCAAAATTCCTTTAGAATAGGTCTTAGTTGTTTTTAATCTTATCTTATAAGCTAGATTTATTGACTCAAATATCTATTTAAATTTTTGTATTTTTTCTATATAAGGCAACTAAGTTTATTAATAAAATGACGAGTATTTCTTATTCTTTTATCTTTATCGTTTTCCATCTTATACATGTTTCGTTTCTGTTTAAAATTTCAACAATATGTTGCATACATGTTTTCTTACGATGAACTGAAAGTCAAGTTCTTACCTATTACCTTGCATGAGTCTTATATAACCATATAAATATCATATATTTGGACTTGATTTCCGCTAGTTGAATATACAATACCCTAATCGCCACTAGAAAATCATAGTCATTTATATGGTTGGAGTTTCTACGCATGTCAATGACACTAAATCGATTCCAGTGAAAGCTCTTTTTGGCATTAACTTCTCCAGCCATCTAACGTAAAGTGAGAATAGTTGCAGGTATGTAATTTGACATCCAAACAAGTATGTTGGTGACGATATATATGTACATATACATATAGGTTTGGGTGCTTATGTAAAATATATCGTGTAGAAATAGTGTAGATATTTTCAATATAATTTAATAGCATAGTTGTTTTTCTTTATAACTGATATACTGTAACGGTAAAAGAAACCGTTATATTAGTTAATTTGTTATTAGCTTCAACTGTAAACTTTGTATATAAACAGATCTTTGTGTGCAAATAAAATGATAGCAAATTCTTATTTTGCTTATTTAAATAAATTTCTACATAGTATTAGAGCAAAAAACAGTTATTGGTTGCTGAACTATACTGCTGATATTTTCTGTTAGTCATGGCGGAAGTGAACGTCTTCATGGTATGAGACAACACTACGATAGCCAATCCGTTGAAGATCCTCTGCAGCTTTAATCATCGGATCATCCTCGTATGGCTCTCGAATCATCTCCACTTAATGGATCCAATTATTTGTCATGGTCGAGATCCATGAGAATTGCCTTAGGAGCTAAAGTAAAATTGGGATTCATCAATGGAATATGTGGTGTGTCAGATAAAACATCACCTGAATATGAACACTGTGTTCAGGTAGACTATATGGTTACGTCATGGATTTTGAAATTTATTTCCAAAGAGTTAGTTGACACATTCATTTATGCGAAAAATGGAAAAGAATTGTGGGAAGAACTTCAGGAGAGATTTGGAGAAAGTAATGGACCTATGATCTACCAGATTCAGAGAACATTGCCAGATATTATACCAGATTGAAGAAACTATGGGATGAGTTGAGTTATTTACTACCCAGGCTAGAATGTACGTGTGGTTCATTAAAAACTATAGCTGATTTGAATCAGATGAATAGATTAATCCAATTCTTAATGGGTTTAAACGATTCATTTGACCATGTTAAAAATCATATTCTTCTTATGGATCCTATTCCTAGTGTGAATAAAACTTATTCGATGATACGACGAGTTAAAAAACAAGGGAAATACATACCATGGAAGATGTTTCTGAGCATAACGCGTTGATGGCTAGAGGACATGATCTTAAGAAGGAAGGAGGAAAAGAACATAATCAGTGGAACTATAAGAGAAGAGAAGCGAAAAAGATAGGTATTGTGATTATTGCAAAACAGAGGGTCACTTGAAGGAAAATTACTTCAAATTACATGGATGTCCGGAATGGTTTAAGGGAAACAAGGATCAAAAAGGCAAGAAACAATCAAGAGTGATGGCAAACCTGGCTGACACGCCATTTAAAGGAGCTGATAAATTTGAGATTATTCAGAAATCACCTAGATGGTCTACAAAAAATTACAAATGTTATACAATAAGAAGTTATGAAATATATGAAAGGAATGAGTATGGGTAAAGATAATAATCGAATTAATTTTGCTTATCTAATAGATTTTGGAATTTCTATGCTTAATTTTGCTTTTAGTTCACTTGATTTTGTAGAACCAGGTTCATGGATAATTGATACAGGAGCCTCAAACCATATGACATCAAACTTTAAGCTCTTTGCTCAATCAAAAATACCGAAAGAATGTACACTAATGTTTTTACCAAATGGATCAATTAAATTGGTTCATCTTATAGGAGACATAACCATCAGTTCTTCTCTTAAACTCACCTCTGCTCTTCATATACCTAGCTTCAACTTCAATTGACTTTCAATTCATAAGCTTGTGAATATGTTTAGAATTAAAATCATTTTTACCCTTCTTTTTGTTTATTTCAGACCCTATTGTCTGAGAAAGTTTTAGCAGTTGGACGAGTTATGGGAAGCCTTTACATTCTAGACAAAACTAGTTTCTCATAAGCCATAATTGATTCGATGATTGTAGATAAGAAGAGGACCAGTTTGCATACACAACAGCAAGTAGCTTGTATGTTTACTGAATGTATAAACAAGAGAAAACAAACTAATTTTCAGCTTTGGCATAACGGATTAGGACGTGCAGCTTACTCTGTTAACAAACATATTGATGTTATTCCTTTTGATGATTCGGTCTCTTTACCTTAATGTGACATCTGTCCTTTATCCAAACAACACAGATTGCCATTTCTTCAATGACAAACTACTTCATCCAATATTTTTGATATTATACATGTAGACCTTTGGGGACCTTATAAAACTCCATCTGTTTCTAGAGCTCATTATTTATTGATTCTTGTTAATGATTACAGTCAAGCTACTTGGACTTTTTTACTTAACCACAAGACTCAAACAGCCAAGCAAACTTTCTCATTCTCGTTGAAAATCAGTTTCAGACCATTGTTAAAGTCATGATAAGTGATAATGGCAGTGAGTTTGTTAATTCAGATTGTTCTCCTATGTTTCAAATCGAAGGAATTCTGCATCAACGTTCATGTCCATATTCTCCTTGTTAACAGATAAACGTTACGTTTATCTATTAACACTCCTCAATAGAATGGGATAGTTGAAAGAAAGCACAAACTTCTCTTATAGACTACTCGACCTTTGATATTTTGAAGTAAGTTTCCAAAGAAGTTTGAAGGAGATTCCATTTTAGTGGTTACCTATATAATCAATAGACTTCCTACGCCTCTTTTATCCTAGAAACTCCTTATGAGTTGCTCTACAATAAGCCACCAAGTTATGAAACTCTTAAAACTTTCGATTGTCTTTGTTATGCTACCAATACCTTACCCCCATAAAGATAAATTTGATCCTAGAGCCCTTAAGTGCATTGGCTATGTTACTGGTCAGAAGGCATTTAAACTATATGATCTTACTACTTACAAAACATTTGTCTTCAGAGATGTTATTTTCCATTAATCTATTTTTCCTTATGTTCAAGATTTACCACCACCACCACTTCATTCTACTTCTCTTCTAGAAATTTCTCCCACTGATTCTCCTCCCACCCTTCCTAATGACTTTCTTTATCTTCCTTTGGACTTACCCTTACATAATATCACAGCTCATGTATCACCAGCTAATTCATCCTCTGTAAATAAAATGTAGAGTGCGTCAGTTCTAGTTGAAGCACCAATATTGATCTCTACTTCAGATGTTTCTGATGCTTTTATACCTCCTTTACATATTCGGAACAGAATAAGAGTCAAATATCCTTCATCAAGGTTAAAGGATTTTGTCTCAAATGTAAATGCTTCTACCTACGACTTCACATCTGCTGCTAGTTCTTTCTTAGCTCAGTCATTTACTCCAAGTGTGTCCCATACTCCTACCTCCTTTCCATTCATTCACCCACCTTGTTTTACTTCTTCATATCTACATTTTGTGGCAAATAGATCTACTTTCCATAAACCTTGGAGCTATAATCAAGCTAAACTGGATGAAAATTGGGTTAAGGCCATGCAACAGGAGCTTCATGCATTAGAGCAAAACAATGCATGGGAGCTTGCTTCTTTGCCTCACAACAAGAAAGCTATTGGTTCTAAATGGGTTTATAAAATCAAATTTAAACCTGATGGTAGTGTGGAACGATATAAGGCAAGATTGGTAGCTAAAGGGTTAATCAAATTGAAGGCCTAGATTATACTGATAGCTTTTCTGCTATTGCTAAACTCGTTACTATATGTCTATTTCTCGTCATTGTTTTTGCTAATTCATGACATCTGCATTAAATTGATATAAAAAATGCTTTTCTCCATGGTTTTCTTAACAAAGAAGTGTTCATGTTGCTTCTTGAAGGATATGCCAGAGCTAGTCTGCATCAAGTTTGCAAGCTTGTTAAGTCTCTTTATGGCCTTAAACAGGCTTCTAGACAATGGAACTTGGCATTTTTTTCTAAACTTTAGTAATTTGGTTTTGTTCAATCTAAACATAATCATTGCTTATTTGTCATGTCTTGCAATTCTTCTTTCTTAGCTCTCATCATCTATATAGATGACGTGTTAATCACAGGACCTAATGAAGCAGCCATTCAAGATGTTAAGCAATTTTTACATGCTGCTTTTACTGTCAAAGACCTTGGATCTGCTAAGTACTTCTTTGGTCTTGAGATAGCTCGCTCCTCTGATGGGATTTATCTTAATCAAAGGAAATGTGTGCTTGGTATTTTACAAGACACTAGTTTATAAGGTGCCAAACTTGCTGCTATTCCTTTCCCTGCTGACACTTGACTTCAGTCCATGACAGATTCTTTATATTTAGATGTAGTTAAATATCGTCGTTTAATTGGTCATCTTCTCTATCTTAATCTTTCCCTACTAGACATCTCTTTTGTCGTTTAACAGTTAAGTCAGTTCCTGAATTCTCCACAAACTTCTCATTGGGATGTAGCTGTCCATGTTCTTCACTATCTCAAAGGACGTCCAACTAAAGGTCTGTTTTTCCTTTCTAATTCCGATTTACTCTTACTGGATATTGTGTTGCTAATTGGGCTACTTGTGTATCTATTTATAAATCTGTTACAAGTTATTGTATTTTTCTTGGTTTATCACTTGTTTCTTGGAAAACCAAGAAGCAAGCTATGGTTTTGCGTTCCTTTGCTAAAGTAGAGTACCATAGCGGGGCTACGATTGTTTGTGAGCTCCAATGGCTCACTTATCTGTTGAACGATTTTCACATTTCACCTCCTCTAGTGATTCCTTTATACTGTTATAATCAAGCTGGTTTATATATTGCTGCTAATCCTGTGTTTCATGAACACACAAAACATTGGATATTGACTGTCATCTTATTCGAGACAAAGTTATACAAGGGTTTATTAAACCAGCTCATGCTCAGCCTTCCCTTCAATTAGCATATTCATTTACCAAGCCTTTTACTGTTCCTGTTTTTTCTCCGATACTTTTCAAGTTGGGCTTGGTTAATTTTCACCAACCTCCAACTTGAGGGGGGATGTAAAATATATAGCGTAGAAATAGTGTAGATATTTTCAATATAAGTTATAGCATAGTTGTTTTTCTCTATAGCCGATATATTGTAATTATAAAAGAAACAGTTATATCGGTTAGTTTGTTATTAGTTTCAACTGAAACTCTGTATATAAAGACATCTTTGTGTGCAACTAAAGTGATAGCAAATTCTTATTTTGCTTCTTTACATAAATCTCTACAACTCACCCATTAAGGTTGAAGTCTGATTAAAAAAATTTATAAACTTAAATTTGAGTTTAAAAATTTTGGACTTAAATTGAGTCTGAATTTAATTAAATATAATTTAATTAGTTGATTGTGAATCAAATTGTCAATTTTTTAGTATTGATCGAATTAAAAAAAATCAAATTCAAATTTAATCAAATTTAAAAATTCAATTCTAATCAAATCAATTTGAACTATTAACTTTGAATCCAAGATAAGCCAAAAAAAATTTAACATCAAATTTAATTAAATCTGAATATTCAAGAACGATCTTTACTGGCCTAATAACTTCGAATTAGGATATATACCACAAGCTATAAGTTGTCTGTTGTTTATTAACATCAAAAGAAGCCGAAATTATTTCATAAATTTTCTAAATCACTTTATACAAGAAAATGTTTTTAAATGTGTCATCACAAAGAAAGAAAGATTAAGCCGAGGATTGGTTCAAAGAACATTAGAGTTGCTTCCAAGTAGATGGGTATTCCAAGTTTAAAGTTAGGTTTAAGAGAATATTAGATTGGCATCTCTACAGTCTGCTTAAGTAATTAATTTGCGAAGTATTTAGTTATGGAAAATGAGAAAATGGTTCCAAATACCAACCACCACTTACACTCGTATATAAATTACAATATTCACGGTAGAAGATGCAAGTATAGTACTGCTTAAAGTGACTCAAAATCGCAAGCACACAGGTGTAATCGCATAAAAACTAAAAGCAATGCGTAATTTCACCAGGTTTTGACCTAATAAGCGAAAATTTATGCGCCTACATATGGGGCATCAACAGCTATTATGCACTAGCCACTAAGTTCAGTTTGTGCATTTTCTAACCTATTTTCTGCAAAATCTCTTTGTACTTGCAAAGTACAAAAAGGAGGCAACGAGTCATTATCTTGTTATAAGAAATGCATACTTTAACTCCCAACAAGGATTCCTTGTTTTATAAATATTGGAGGCCATTCGACGTCTTCTGAAGCATCTTTTTGTTCCTAGCAACTAGAATCCTCCACTCTTGTTTCTCTCTGTGGCTCTTATTAATTTCTCTCTTAGGAGTTCCGTTTTCCTAAATCACTAGCCATGAAGCTAGGAGCTTCAAGAAATGAGAGCGAGACATTATTTTCTCGAGGATGGTCGTGGTTCAAGTCCTTGCCTGAAAATTTGAAAGCTAAGGTGATTGATATTGCTAGTAAAACAAAGAAGGTTGGGAGAGATGACCCTAGAAGAATTATCCATTCACTAAAAGTAGGATTTGCAGTGACATTGGTCTCAACTATCTACTACTACCAACCACTCTACAAGAACTTTGGAGACTCTGCACTGTGGGCTGTAATGACTGTTGTTGTTGTCTTTGAATTCTCTGTAGGTAAGTTCTTACATATTCATAACTAATTAGCTATGTCTCAATCACTCTTCATGGAACTATGTGCAAATATTAGTTTAATGACACATGCTATATGCATTTTATAGGTGCTACACTCGGGAAAGGTTTGAATAGAGCAATGGCTACATTTTTAGCTTGTGCTCTTGGCATTGGAGCTCATTACCTCGCAAACTCTTCGGGGCATATTGGCGAGCCCATACTAATCGGATTCTTTGTCTTCTTACAAGGTAGTCTTCTATTTCTTTTTCTTGATCTTCTTTTCATTCCTTTTTGGTATCCATTATATGGACAATTGTACTATTTGTTCTCTCTTACAAAAACTTCTAAATTTGTTTGTTTACAGCTTCAATATCGACGTTCATACGTTTCTTTCCCAACATTAAAGCAAGATATGACTATGGTTTGCTCATATTCATATTGACGTTCTCTTTTATATCGGTATCGGGTTTGCGAGTCGATGAAGTATTACAAATGGCACACAAGAGACTGTCAACAATCATTTTAGGTGGCTTTGCTTGTTTGATGATTTCCATAGTAGTTTTTCCTGTGTGGGCTGGAGAAGATCTTCATAATCTGATTGCTCTCAATACAGAAAAGTTGGGCAAATTTTTAGAAGGTAACACCTCTCTCTTACTCTAAGTAATCATTTTCACTAGGTCCTTTCTTTCTTTTTTTAACCATTATTAAAATAAAATTTTAACCGCGTCTACAGGGTTTGGAGATGAGTACTTCAAGGTCGAAGAGGATGGGAAATCTGAAGATGATAAGTCATTTTTGCATGGGTATAGAAGTGTTCTCAATTCAAAAAGCACTGAAGAATCCTTGGTGGGAATTATCCAAATCTACCATCTTTCTCTAAACCTTACATGGAAAAGTTTCTGATAACACTTCCATGGATTTCTCAGGCTAACTTTGCGAGATGGGAACCAGGGCATGGTCGCTTCCAATTTCGCCATCCATGGAAGCAATACTTAAAAGTTGGAACTCTGGTTCGTCAATGCGCCTATAGAATTGAAGCACTCAGTGGATGCCTATTTGCTGATAATCAGGTTTTATATCCAAATAAAATATCGATATGCACTATACTCTCTTTTTCCTATATATATATAGACTTGAGTTGTACATGCAGGTATCGCCAGAAGTTAAAAGCAAAATTCAGGAGGCATGCACAAGGGTGAGCGTTGAAAGTGGCAAAGCACTTAAGGAACTGGCATTGTCAGTTAACACAATGGTCCTACCATATTCTGCTGATCCCCATATTCAGAAAGCCAAATCAGCTGCTAGGGACCTGAAATCGTTACTCAGATCGAGCGATTGGGAGGGTGTTGAACTCCAACAAGTCATACCAGCAATTACAGTAGCTTCCCTACTTCTTGATGTAGTCACTAGCACTGAAATAATTGCTGAATCCATTCATGAACTTGCTACAGCAGCAGATTTTGAGAAAGTAGGTCCTACGGTTTCACCAGAAAAATTAGCCAAGAAACTACACCCTCTAAAATCAGAATCCGACGTCGATTGCCCCCATGTTGTTATTGAAGTCAAAGAAACAAGTTTTACTAGCGTGAGAAATGAGAAATTTTCAGGGAAGCAAATAGTGAAAGTGTAAATATTATGTATTACCAAACAAATAAATCAAATGAATATGATTATTATATACTTTGGATGTTAATTATAGTCGAACAAGCTTAACAGATGTAAGTGGTAAGTAACTATTTCACTACAACAGGTTAAGTTGTTGTGTAAGGTCAACTTAATTGGTTTTATATATTCATTAACACACTCCCTCAAGTGAAAGCCCTTTAAGCTTGAAACTTGAACAGGCTTACTCTACCTTATGCTAAATAATATGTGGGTAGTAGGATTTGAACTTAGGACCATTTGGTCACAGAGACTCTGATATCATATTAAGCGATCATTTCACCACAATAACTTAAACTATTATATGAGGCCAACTTAATTAGTTTTATATATTCACTGACAGTAACAACTGACCCATGTGATGTCCTTGTAACTTAAGTGCATGTTTTCTTTCTTGCTCCTTAACGATCATTTCTTTATCATCCGATGCACAGTTATATTCCCATTTCATTCTTTTGGTCTCCCACTTCCTCACGATAAAATATACCTGCTTTCCATTTTATCAAAACTCGGTTTCAGTTTGCAGGCCTAGTAAGCAATCCATAGAGAATCAGAAAGAAGTGCATAAGTTTCTTTTTTCACCCCTTCAAATGGCAACGTCGGTTGCCATAGTAATAACTCAAGTTATCCAAGCAGTAAATAAAAAATGGAATAGAGATCTGGTTGTATAGACACAGTAATGACTTATTATACACCCTTAGTCATTATATTCTTCAGATAACTACCAAAGGGAGTTAGGTTTTGTTTTTTATGCATACATAAATGATCATGTGATTCACATGATCTTTGTGATTATCTTTAATTTTCTAACATACAGAAACATCCATACACCTTTTTCTAATCACTCTTTGGCTCACGTGGGTTGACATCTTTATGTTCATATATCATAAATAAATAAATCTGAACGAGTATGAATTATTTGTTATTATAAACATAAGTTCAGAAATCCGAATCCAAATTCATTTAATCAGTGCCAACAGCGTTTCACAATAATTTCTTTTGTTGGCTATTTTCCTATTGTAATTTAACAAAAATTTAAAAACAAACAAACAAACAAACCACTTTCCTCCATAATATTTCAAAAACTTTTATTTTGGTACAAAGGCAATAAGTAGCCATTGGATTTTTAACAGATGATTCAATTCATATCTAGCACGAGTTTAAACTTTAAACCACGATCTCAATTAAATATATCTATAATTAATATAATATGTAAAAATTTATCAATTCAAACTCAAATTCAAAACATATACTCATTTTTCATTAGATATAATTTAGTTTATTAATTTTGACCTTATTTATTCAAAAATTGCATAACTAATAAAATTTAAAATTTTTACCGACTCAATCTTAATCTTTAATATTTTAAGTCAGTTCAAACGAATTAATTTATTATATATAATTATTGAAATTTTTTGTCGGCTAATTAATTGAATTTCTTAATTTAAACCAAATCTATTACTTGTCTTTCAATTATTAATTTTTAAGTGATTTATTAAGAATATATGATTTATGCAAGATTAAATACATTTAAAAATTGTCTAATACATATTTTAAAGAATAATGACTATAAATTTTTTATTATTAAAAAAAAACAAATAAATAGCTACTGATGAAAATAGAAATTAACTTAAGAAGGAAGCTAATAAATACCTATGTCTTATTGTCCAAAAATGCATAGGCTTAGGCCAAAGGTTCTCTTCGAATTCTTTTCTCAAAAAAAAAAAAGGTTTTCTTCAAATTCCACACTGACCACACAAACTGAGTATGAGGAACAGAAAGTGGTGATGAACAGGAAAAGTAAAAGGCAAAGTTATGTGGAAATTTGAGTTGTTTCCCACTAATGCCAGATATCCTAAGCATAAAAATTCCTACCTCCTTTCATATTGTAGGGACTGGGAAATTTGGAGCCTCTTTTGTAAGACCCTTTATATAAGTAGACATTTGAATACACTAACGCACTTATCTTGGTGTGCTTATCAAGAATTTTTCCTTTCGAATGAACGAACTAGGGCACTTCATGATGTATTTGTTGGCTGCTTTCGAAAGCAAAGCATCATTAATGGAAGCACACTTCCAAGTTAGTGCGAATATTTTTAGGAACTCCATCATCATAATCATCATAACTTATATTGCCCTTGAATTAGTTAGGAACATAGCATATTCGGGATGCTTTAAATTGAAGGGCTCTGATTTAGTAGATTAGCTCGATTTACTTCTGAAACTAGTTTTTATAATATTTATATTTTATCAAAGACGTATTCCAAGTTTGAAATAATATGTGTTTAATGACTTGAATAATGTGTTACTATTGAAAAAATAAGATTAATTATATTAAAATTTTATAATTTGATTTTAATTATTATATTCTGAAAATTATACCTTATTTATATATATTATTGTTTAAATAATACAAAATATCTTATATCATATTTACTTTATTTTTAATCTATTTTTAACTTCAAATGCACGTTAAATTAAATTTAAGAGATTTAATACAAAAACAATTTTAAATAAAAATAGAAGAATAAATAGAAATAACTTTCACAATATTTTATTTAACCCTAAAAGATCATTTCTTCAACCAGAAGTCAAATCCAATTTGAGGACCATTAACTACTTATATGTTATTCTCTATCTATCGTTATCACATTACATTATATGTGACTATGTAAGCACTATCCAATTAATCCACTTCCCTAAAGTGATATTCTAACAAAATTAACACTTGACTTTTGTTTCACCACCTTACTTGAAAAAAAGCACAAAAGTTGAAATTAGGTCTATGTCCGCTAACATTCCTCGACCTCTAGGAAGAAAGGGAGAAAAAAAACGTAAAGTCTGCTTACACAAAGAACCAATTGCCCTGTTCGAAAGTTCGTTCACCTAAATGGTAAATAATTTTTTCTTTAAGATATTTTCTTTGTACTTTAGCCACTAGAGTGAAATGTGATAGAAAAAGTCTTGGTTGTCAGAATAGATTGCTCCAGTATGTACTGTGAGATATGAACGATGGAAAATAAAGAAAATTGTGGAGATTGTTTCGTTAAAAGGGCTTCCCACAGTCGGTTGTTCAACGATTGGAGAAAGCTGTTTTTTCTAGTTGATATTGAAAAATATCGCTTACCCTAGTAATTTTGCAAACTTTCTGATTTTACTAAGATCGTCTCTGGCACAAATAAAACAAAACTACTCAAAAGCGAAATAATAAATGACACCAAAAATTTGGTAACACAGTTCGGCACTCTTTGCTTATATCTGCGAGGTCCTCACCTAGATTAATACTTTCGCCGAAGTACAATAGATTCACCCAAGATTTTACTGAGCTGACACCACTCTACCTATCTCTCAATCTCACTTCTTGTGAAAGATTTTCACACCCAATAATACGATTGACTCGTGTTAACTTCAACAAAAGATTTTTTTATACCATTCTCAATCAAAGACAATTAATCAAATAATTAAGGAACAACTCAAGTGAATAAAATAACTAGAAAAAAACGAAAACACTTGAGACAAAAGAAAAGAACAACTTCTCAAAAAGTTAAGCTCCACTTAAATAAATCTGAAAGTCGTCGTAATAACAATGGGCTAATTAACGCAGAGCTAATAATCAAGTCACGAAAATTTCTATAGAAATAACAGCTATAAGAATACTCAATCAACGACAACACATTAAAGAAAACACAGCACAAAACTATTAAGCCCAATTGACGTGATCCACATAAATTCTAACACAACGATAACCAGGCAGCTTCAGCTATTTTTCAAAATTTCAATTGACACATACTGCGCTATTGACGCAAAAATCTACAGATTCACTTTTTGTCACCCAATAGAGACTTACACGATGCTTCCCTTTAAAGAGCCACACATCTTAAATTTCCGGCAGTACACACCTACCCACACACTCAAAGCATTCACATTACTCCCATAGACATCACTTGTAGGTGTTTTCACAAAAGCTCTCAACCAAAAATCAAACAACCATCAAACCCAAAACCACAAAAAGAACTTTAGCTATTTTCACAAAAAAAGATGCAGTTGACACCACCCACACGCAACGCTACTCACACATAGCCATTGGTTTTTTTTCTCACCAACTAACACTAAAACATCGTATCTTTCTTTTGAAGCTCACTTAATTCAACAACGAAGTTTTACAGCCATGGAGCACTCATGTACTCCCTCTCTAACAAAAGATGGTCGTAGGTTTATCTCATACACACACTCCCATTTGGTTTCTATCACTGACGTGTTTGATAGACTTCTTCCATAATTAGGAGATGTGCACAATCCACAAGTAATTAGAGTCCCTGTTCAACCATGCAGCCACCACACTGACTTTAATCACACAACAATCTCATCTCTTGATTTTCTTCAATCCACACAGTCCACAAAATCTGGTAGTAATGATTTTAATTTACCAACATATCTAGCAGTAAAAATAAAATCCAGAAGTAATTTTTAGCATGTCCAACAGTAAAATTAATTCCACATGTCACCATGATGATAGACTCTAATGTAGTGTGAAATTCCAACAAGCTATATCTTATATGTCCAATTAAAATGCCAAAACTAAATAAAAGATATATATATCATATATCTTAACAATCTCCCCCTTTTTGGCATTGTCTATCACAAATATGAAACTTCCTCTAAATCACATAATTGGACATATAACCATCAAATGCACAAATCCATTCTCCCCCTTAGGACAAAAGGATGCCAAAAAGCACAACGAATAGTCACACATATACCTTGAAATCTCCCCCTGAATGGAACATTTACTATAAACAATCTGATGTCTCCCCTTTGGGACAAAACAGTATCAAAACGCATAATCATAAGAATTAACAATAGGTGCAGCGGAAGAATCATAAGCACACCAAGATGACAATTTACCACCGATCAATACGCATGCCAACATATCATTACTTACTTCAATTCCATCATAAGACTGATCAAATTCATAAACCCAAGCAAATAAAGATGAGTGTTGCCAGTGTAGTGAGAGAGAGAGATACTTGAGAGAGAGACCCATACTGATGAAAGAGCTGAAAAGTCTTTGATGAAGCTAAATAGAAGTCACAACGCAAACTACTAAAAAGATGGCACGACAATGACAACATAAAAACTAAAGAAGAACTAAAGAAAACATTTTTTACTTTTCTTTTCCTTTTTTTGTTTTTTTAAAAATAACATCAAACTATGCTCCACAAATGTAAAGCACATAGTCCCTGTGCGCTTCGAAGAAATTCAAACATGGGCTTATTCCTCATCACATTATCTCGATCATCAACTGTCTGATTAATTTCTTCATCTGAAATAATTGACTTATCCTTAGTCTGAACAGTTGCTTCATAAGTAGTAACTAATTGTGAATCTAGACACTTTCTTATTTTTTTTCACTACGTCTTTGTACTTGTACTTCACCCTTTTTAACCCAAGAGTGCTTCGGTAACATGAGTTGCTGCTGGAAATTTAATAGAGAGTATCTAGATTTTCAGTTTTGACATCTTTGAAACATAATTTGTAACATCTTGTAGCATCTTGGCCTTATGTGCCTAATAACTCCACAAAAATGACACGTGGGTACGAATCTTCGAATCTTTCTCGATGTTCCTTCTTCTCGGATAGAGTTAGGCATATCATATTTCTCCTCATTCACCTTAAAGCATTCTCCCTTATAACCAATGCCTTGAAGATCTCCTTTAACCTTACCAATTTTTATCAACTTTTCTAACACCAGAAATTTGGCAACGCAGTTCGGCACTCCTTGTCTACATCTGCAGGGCCCTCACCCAAATCAATACTTTCACTGAAGTGCAATAGATTTACGCAAGGCTTTACTGAGCTGATATCACTCAACCCTTGACACTATCTCTCAACCTTACTTCCCGTGAAAGATTTTCACACCCAATAACACGATAGACTCATGTTAACCTCAACAAAGGATTTTTATATACCACTCTTAATCAAAGACAATTGATCAAATAATTAAGGAACAACTCAAGTGAATAAAATAACTATAAACAAAACAAAAACACTTGAGACAAAAGAAAAGAACAACTTCTCGAAAATTTAAGCTCCACTTAAATAAATCTGGAAGTCGTCGCAACAACAATGGGCTGATTCACGCAGAGCTAATAATCAAGTCACGAAAACTTCTGCAGAAATCACAGCTGCAAGAATACTCAATCAACGACAACACATTAAAGAAAACGCAGCACAAAACCATTCAGCCCAATTGACGTGATCCACATAAATTCCAGCACAAAGATAATCAGGCAGCTTCAGTTGTTTTTCAAATTTTCAATTGACACATACTGCGCTATTGACACAAAATTATGCAAATTCACTTTTTGTCACCCAACAGAGACTTACACGATGCTTCCCTTTAAAGAGCCACACATCTTAAATTTCTAGCAGTACATACCTACGCACACATTCAAAGCATTCACACTACTCCCATAGACATCAGCTGTAGGTGTTTTCACAAAAGCTCTCAACCAAAAATCAAACAACTGTCTATCATCATAAACCCAAAAACCATAAAAAGAACTTCAGCTATTTTCACACAAAAAATGCAGTTGACACCACCCACGCACAACGCTACTCACACATAACCGTAGGTTTTTTTTCTCACCAACTAACACTAAAACATTGTATCTTTCTTTTAAAGTTCACTTAATTCACCAACGAAGTTTTACAACCATGGAGCACTCACGTACGCCCTCTCCAACAAAAGATGGTAGTAGGTCTATCTCATACACACACTCCCACTTGGTTTCTACCACTGACGTGTTTGATAGACTTTTTCGATAATTAGGAGATGTGCACAATCCACAAGCAATTAGAGTCCCTGTTCAACCATACAGCCACCATATTGACTTTAATCACATAACAGCCTCATCCCTTGATTTTCTTCAATCCACAAAGTCCACAAAATCTGGTAGTAATGATTTCAATTTACCAACATATCCAGCAGTAAAAATAAAATCCAGCAGTAAAATTAATTCCACATGTCACCATGATGATAGACTCTAATGTAGTGTGAAATTCCTATAAGTTATATCATATATGTCCAATTAAAATGCCAAAACTAAATAAAAGATATATATCATATATCCTAACAAATACAATTCAAGGAAAGTTCATACCATAAAACTTTCATTGTCTTTATCACAAATATATTGGTAGACCTGTAGAGGAAGTATGGTGATAACACAAACGTAAAGAGTAGAGAGAGTCCGAAAATACCATAATGCATTCTCGAAGAATGGACCATTAAAAAAGAACACATCGAGGATACTCCCTTAAATTATGTAAATTTAAATTTATTTTTATATAATACGTAAATTTTTATTAATTAAATTATTATTATTATTATTACTATTATTATTATCTTAATTTAAATTAATATTAATATTAAAAATTAAGTTTATTTGGATTAATGAGACAAATTTTTTAAGACTCTTCGAGAATTAAAGATCCTAATCTTGAACAAACTAACTTATTCTCAAGAAATTGAACTTAGGTCTACCGTACTAAATATTGCCTTTTGCTAAAACCTTATAAACGGTACCGTTATTATCACATATTCATATCTACAGGTTTTTAACCGCAACCGTCTGTTTCTTGTGATTAATATTGTAAAGAATGGGCCAAAACAAAGGTGGTGCTGTAAGAGAACATAAATATATGAAGGATTTGTGATGCTTCTTTCAAACTATCTCGATATGTTTAGTCTATACATGAAGGACATCGTTATGAGCAATTTACATGGCACTATGATTATCATAGTAGAGATGAACTACAAACAAGAAAGCTACACCCATATCTTGAAGCAATCATCGTAACCAGAGGAGTCCAAAGGTAGTATTGATAAGAGCTCTATATTAAGCTTTTGTACTAGAGAGGCGAGCGATTGTTTATGTAACACCCTCTCACTCTAGGGTACGCACCGGGACGTCCGTAGGTCGTTCCGACACATATTCTAAGGTAAGGAAGCGCTACGTGCGATCACTACAGTACTCCACATGGCATCATACGAATTTGAATAATTAAACCAGTAATTATAAATCACAAGATTTTTAAAAACCACATTCTTCCTCTTTTCATTACTCAAAATTACCAGTTTTATACATCAAAAGTACAGTCTGTACAAACTGAAACCCTAATACAGATACTATGAAAAAGGAAGAAATACAACAACTCCTAACTAGGTCATCCCAAAAATCTGAAGTCCCAGCTGACCCACCTGTGTGCCATGAC
>JAOTJB010000209.1:5161927-5176832 GCA_027123815.1 Erythroxylum minutifolium
AAAATTCTTGTTTACTCTTTCTTGTCATTTTTATTTTCGATCCGAGATTATCAACTCAAAAGTCTTAGAGATTGAGTAATGATATAACTAGCTAAAAACTATTACCTTTTGAATTTTCTATATGAGCATGTAGTTTAGTCCATTATCGAGCAAGATAAAAACAATACTATATAATATTTCTGTGTCTTAGTTGTATCTAACTCAAGTTTAAGCACATATAGCAAATCCCTTCTTCCGTATGTGCATGATAAATTTATAATAGAAATTAAACTCCAATAATCAGGCTAGAGCAGCCACATATTTAGTTCAAAATGCATTTCAATTGGGTGTGAGACTGACCAACTTTCCACTTACGACATGTATATTTGGTGATCAGTCACCTTCTCCTAAAGAGTGCTTTCTCTTCCTTTTGCCTGTATCATGTTTGTCTCTACACAAGTCGGACCTACAACCACTAGCCATTGTTCTTTGCCCATGGTCCCTAGGTGCATGTAGAAGATAAGGTCTAACCCGAGCAAGAGTGAAGCTATTTGTTATTATATTACTCATACTCCTACATTTTCCTCCGAAGTCACGTAATTGTTGGAAGACTTAATTCGAATTTTTAGGAGTGTTTTTGTTATTCTCTAGCACTAAATAAGGTGGAACAAACTTTTCGTTTCTTATCAATTAGGATACTTTTCCTTCTTATCAGTTAGGATGTAGCACCAAATAAGGTGGAACAAACTTTTCATTTCTTATCAATTGGGATACTTTTCCTTCTTATCAGTTAGGATGTACAACCGATATATAGGCTATCTTTTTGCTTCAATAAAAAATATATACAACAACTACGATCTTCACCTCTCTACTTCATAGTTCCCTAAATTTCTCCAACAATTTTGGTATCAAAGTCAGGTTCCTCTTGAACTAGAGACTTGAACTCGTTTCTCTGTCAAATATGATAACAAACTCAAATCAAGTCAGTGTGATATCACTGCGAATTTCAATTTTTAAGGGCGATTCATACGAATACTGGAATATCAAGATGAAAACGTTGTTTAAGTCTTGAGACCTTTGGGATTTCTTGGAGAATGGATATGCATAAACAAATGATGATAAGGTGAACCAGAAGGAGAATTGGAAACATGACACAAAGCCTTATTTTTCATCCAACAAGCAGTGGATGAATTAATCTTTCCATGCATAGCAGTAGCAACTACAGCCAAACAAGCTTGGTCAATCTTGAAAACTAAATTCCAAGGATCAACAAAGGTAATAACCGTTAAGCTTCAATCTTGTTGGCGAGAGTTTGAAACTTCTATCATGATAGCGAATGAATCTGTATAAGAGTATTTAGCACGCATCTCAACTATTGTAAGTCAAATGCGATCCTATGGTGAAAAAATCACTAATGAAACTATAGTTGCCAAGGTTATAAGAAGCTTATCCTTCAAGTTTGATCACATAGTAGCTGCAGTTGAGGAGTCTAAAGATCTATCCAAATTTTCTTTTGATGAATTAATGGGCTCTTTGCAAGTACATGAGGTCAGGATTAAGACGGCAATAGTGAAAGAGGAACAAAAAACCTTTCAAATCAAAGGAGAAGTAGAATCCTCTAATCCATAATGAAGAGGCAGAGGTCGAGGTGGATTTCAAGGAAGGGGAAGAGGTAAAAACGGTTCAGTGCAATATTCATACTGTAAAAAATATAGGCATACAAATAAGTTTTGTTGGTCAAAGCCTGAAGTAGTCAACTATATAGAAGAAGATGATGAACATGGTGATTACTTGTTCATAGCACAGACATCTAATGACGGGTCGATCAATGATGTTTGGTACCTCGACAATGGGTGTTCACAGCATATGACTGGAGATAAGTCCAAGTTTAAAGAGTTGGATGAGTCGATCAAATATCACGTATACTTGGGCGATGATCAACAACTATGAATTGAAGGACATGGGACAACTATGGTTATAGTAGGTAACAAAGCAAAGTTTATTAAAGATGTGCATTATGTTCTATGTTTGACTCACAATCTGATTAGTGTGGGTCCATTAATTGGATGTGGTTACCTTGTGGTATTTGATGGTTCACAATATGTGATAAAGAATAAGAACTCGAGAAAAGTGTTTACTCATGCTAATATGACTATCAATATAATGTTCCCTCTTATTTTTCTGTGAACGCATAGGTGGCCTTTGTAAATGAGGAGCTGGATGATAGTGAGCTATGACATTTGTGGTATGGTCATTTGAATAGCAAGGGTCTGCAACTACTAAAAAATAAGCAAATGGTTAGTGGTCTCCCCTTCATTGCTAAACTAAAAAAAGTATGTGAAGGGTGTGTGCTCGGGAAGCAAGCAAAGAAAGTTTTTCCTGTTGGAAAATCCAGACGAGTAATCAAAGTTTTAGAGTTGGATCATGCAGATTTATATGGTCCAATAAAAAGTGAATCTCTTTTGGGAAGTAGGTATTTTTTTGTTATTTATGGATGATTGCAGTCGAATGAGTTGGGTGTTCTTCTGACAATTGAAATCAAAAACTTTTGAGCATTTCAAAATTTTAAAGCCATGATAGAGAAACAAAAGGGAAGGGATCTAAAAGTGCTCCGAATAGACCACGGTGGTGAATTCACCTCTAATGAATTCATGACATTCTGTGAGAAACAAGGCATCAAAAAAGAATTGACAACACCTTATACTCTGGATGAGAACAAAGTAGCTAAGTGGAAGAATTAAATAGTAGTTGAAATGGCTAGTTCAAAGATGAAATCAAAAGGTCTTCCTAATAATTTTTAGGCCAAAGGCGTGGCAATGGCTGTGTATCACATCAATATGTCACCTACAAAAGTTGTGTGGAATCAAACTCCATATGAAGCATGGTATGGTAACAAACCATCAGTGAGCCATTTACATGTCTTCGATTGTGTGTGTTATGCTTTGAGAACAGTAGACAAACATAAGTTGGAAGATAAGTCACAAAAGTTTATATTTGTGGGGTATTGTTCTAATTCTAAAGCTTACTATCTCTATGATCTAATAAAGGAGTGCTTAACTATTAACATAAATGTAGTGTTTAATAAGCAGACAGCCTGGAAGTGGAAAAGAAAAGACAAGAATTAAGGTAGCATCGGTTGAAGAAGAAGAAAAGGAAGTTGTGGTTGAGGAGGCAGTAACACCAGTTAATTCTCAGAACTCGACACCAATAAGAACAAGTCAGTCATTAAATTTCACCTTTTCATCCAAAGCATCTTCTCCCAAGGGGTATAAGTCCCTCGATCGAGACATCTAAGCTACTTGACCTTTGATTCTATTTGTTGGAGATCTGATCACGGTTGAAGAAGCAATGGAAAGACAAGAATGGAGATATGCTATGGAAGACAAACTACAATCCATATAACGTAATCAAACATGGGAGCTAATAGACCTTGCTGAAGGTAAAAACATAATTGGATTGAAGTGGATCTTTAAGACTAAATTCTTGACTGATGGAAGCATTCAAAAACACAAAGCAAGATTATTAGCAAGAGGATACAAACAACAATAAGGAGTGGACTACAAGGAAACATTCTCTCCTGTGGCACAATTTGAAACAGTTCAGATTATCTTGGCATTAGCTACTCAAAAACAATTAAGATTGCATTAGTTTGATGTCAAGTCGGTGTTCTTAAATGGAGAACTACATGATGAAGTGTACGTTGATCAGCCTTCTAGTTTCGAAAACTCAAGCAAGCTAAATAAAGTATTCCACTTAAAGAAAGATATATATGGGCTTAAATAGACCCCTAAAACATGGTATAGTAAAATTGATGAGTTCTTTCGTAACAAAAGTTTCGGGAGGAGTATGCATAAGCCAACCTTGTATGTCAAAAAACAAGGTATAAGTGATTTGTTGATAGTAAGTCTTTACATTGATGACATGATTTACACTAGTTCATCAACTTAACTTATATTAGAATTTAAGAGCTCCATGAAGTCTATGTTTGAGATGAAAGATTTTGGTGAATTACATTATTTCTTGGTATTAGAAGTGATTAAAAATGATGAAGGAATCTTTATCTCTCAAAGGAAATAAATTGATGATACTATGAAGAAATGCAACATAATGGACTACAATGAAGCTGTTACACCTATGAATATTAACAAAAAATTACAAGCAGAAGATGGAACCAAGCTCGTTGATGGTGGTCAATATCAAAGTTTGATCAGACGGCTTATATACGTGACTCATTCACATCCAGACATTAGCTTCTCAATAGGTGTTTTTTCTCGATTCATGCATCAACCTACTAAGCATCATTTGGGTGCTGCTAAAAGGATCCTACGTTACTTAGCTAGAACGAAGGATCTAGGGATATGGTACAGAAGAGAAACTTTTTTTTTTACCTTAAAGGACTCAGTGATAGTGATTGGGTCGGAGCACTACCAAAAACTGCTTTGCTCTTGGTTTAGGTTTTGTTTCATTAAGTTTAAAAGAGAAAGCCATTGTGGCTCTTTCATCTACAAAAGTTGAATATATTGCTGTGACAACCACCGCATGTCAGGCGGTGTGGTTAAGAAGAATCTTGTGTGACTTGGGTCATGAACAAAGTGAAGCAACATATTTGGTCTATAACAACGTATTGTTGGCAAAGAATCTTGTTTTTCACAATAGAACCAAACATATTAAAATTAAGCACCACTTTATTCGAGAGCTCTTTAAGTAAAGAAGAAGTTCAATTGTAAAGTTGCAGAACTGATCAACAAGTTGTAGATAGTTTTACCAAGAACGTACTACAGAAGAAGCATGAAGAATATTGTCCTCAGATGGGACTCTCCAAATTCAAATGAAGGGGGTGTGTTGGAATAATTAATTCGAATTTTTAGGATAGCCCCAAATAAGGCGGAAAATTTTCTACCATTATTTCTCCAAATTTCTTAGGATACTTTTCCTTCTTATCCTTTGGGATGTAGAGCCTGTATAAATGCTATCTTTCTACTCACATTTAGACATCATTGTTATCTAAATTTCTCCGACAATAATTACCCTTCTACGTATGGATACAAGAAGGTATATCATATCAAATCATAACCCCTAAAATCCTTAATCTGAACTTTTTATCACTTCAAGATTCTCTATAAAACAAATCACTCGGTCTTGTTCAATCTTTCTTGTGTACTTCCTGCTTTAAGCTCGAGTTAACCAACCTCCAACTATGTCAACAATGTGTGAAAAACAGTGTGGCCAACGATGTCACCACAAGAAAGAGCTCTATCGCCGGATACTCATCGGAGTTGGGGCGATTGTTGTCGTCGTCCTCTTTGCAATCTTCCTTGTGTGGATCATTCTCCGGCCAACAAAGCCACAAGTTGTCCTCCATGACACTACCCTCTACGCCTTAAATCTGTCACAGCCAAGTTTCCTCACTACGAATATTCAAGTCACTATTTCCACCAGAAATCCCAATGCCAGAGTAGGCATATACTTCGACAAGGTCGATATCTACGCATCTTATCGTAACCAGCAGATAACTCAAGCTACAGAGCTTCCTCGAGGGGCTTACTTGGGTCACAAGGATATTAGTGTGTGGTCACCCTTCTTGTGTGGTAACTCCGTGCCTATATCACCATACTTAGCTTCTGCTCTGAGCGAAGACTTTAATGCAGGGATAGTTTTGGTGAACATTAAGGTTTCTGGTAGGTTGAAATGGAAGGTTGGCACATGGATGTCCGGCAAATACCATCTGAGTGCGAACTGTCCGGCGTATATTTCTTCCGGCAAGCACGACGGCGTTCCTCTTGAACTGGGGATCAAGTATGAGTTTGTCAGGAGCTGTTCTGTTGACGTTTAATTCAAAGGCAGGTCGCCTCCCTTGTTAATTAGCTAATTGGATCTTATGCTTACTGTCAAAAGTTCATATAGATCGAAGTCAAAGTGCATTTCTTTTTCGTTTTCATTTGCTTGCTTATGGCTATTCAACTTCTGCGTTATACCAATATTACTTCTTTATTCACATTTTCAGTTCTAATATTTGTTTCTCGGTCAAAAGTTCATATAATAAATTAAAAAAGGAATAGAAGATAATATATAACCAACCCAAATCTCAAATCCTTAATGCTTTTAAGCAATAACTAAAAAACTCAACCATTTTGATCAGTTCAACCTTAAAAATCTTGAGCTATCAGATTTTTCGGTTTAGTTTTTAACTTTCCAGTTCGATTAACTTTAATAACTTATGTTGTTAAAAACTGATCAATTTATTAATTAATACTTTGATTTTTATTAATTAATAAGTTCTTATAAACTAAAATAATCAATTAATTTTATTTCACAATTAAACTTTAAATTTTTTAATATATAAGAACAATCTCTTTTAATCATTTTTCAAACATTAATTGTATTCAATCTTTAGTCAATTTTATAACGATTTAATACTAATTTAACCTTTTAAACTTTAAACTTCTTATTTTACTAGTTTATTTTTAAAGCATTGCTTTTAAGTGCTATTGGCATCGTTTGTAATATTAATGACAATCATAAACAATAGCAATACTTAATTATATGTTCAAAATTTTAGAACAAGATAAATCATTCCTTTTATGGTAATAAAGATTTTTATATAAAAAGGATTTTTGATATCATACCATGTCATTGATAATCATAAAAAAGGAACAATATGATTAGAATGTGTGATCTTATAATTAAATTCTCTTTAAAATGGAGCATAAATGTCAAATTTCCAATCTCCTGCCATTTTGGTAAATTATGACTATTATTGGTTTAAGCAAATTTTTTCAACTATGACAAATTTTTAAAAATTGAAATATAAAATTAATAAGTTGAAACAAAGTTAAGGAGTGTGCGGTGATACATTGACAAAGTGTAATTACACACACATATATTAGGTTTTTATATATATAAATAATCGTCATTCTTTAAATATGCATTAATTATATCATTAATTTTATGTAAAAGTTCGTATATTTTGTATTTTAATAATTAAAAATTAAATAATAAATATAATTTAATGTGACACTTATTAGTCTAAGATTTTTCCACTTATAACTAACCTTTTTTTCTTTTTTATATTGGAGTGAGTTGCAATCCATGATTCCTATCATGCTTATCATCCACTTCTTTCTTATTCCTATCAAGCATGATTCCTATCATCCTTGGGAGAAAAAGACATTGATGGTTTTAACTTCGTTAGACCACAGTTATCGAGAATAAGTAGTTTAACCAAACTTCCCACCAGCACATTTTTTGGATCCTGCTCCATTGAAACACAGCAAGAAATAACATATTTTACGTTCTCTAGAATTAGATTCAGCAACATCTAAAAGCGAACCAACCCTAATGTCCAATACTCACTGCAACATCTGTAATCTATAATTACATATTATAAAAAGCAATTAAGGGTCAGGGTCACCTATTTTAATGCATGTGCGCTTTTAATTCGGGTATCTTAAACTAGCTGGGGAAACAACTTCTTTTTAATTAAAATCAGACAGGTAGCCAAAAAAGTGAAAGAGTACTGACATGGACAAGCCAACCGAAGAAGAACAGTTCAACATCAAAGCCATTATTTGTTAGTGGCTTGTTGTTGAGGTTAGGTAAAATGTAACTTAATTTGTTGGCTACGTGATATCAGGAAAGTGCATGTAATTAGGTCATGATACCTGATAATGAAATTAAAGGAAAGTGTGGATATATCTTTACTCCTTCTGTAAGAAAACCGAGTAGAGATCATTTCTAAAGAGGGTTGTATCGACGTACTCTTCACCTACTTTGGCTTGCAGCGGGCGTTTTGCTTTTTTTTTTTTTAAATGAAAATTTTCATTAAAGATAGTTCACGACAAACTATAAATACAAGTATACTAAAAGAAGTAAAATATTAAAGACAACGTAATAAAACTACTTTAGAGATTCCATCTACCTATCATGTGAGGCGTAAGAGTGAGTTGAACAATTAAAACAAATCTAATCCGATTAATGAGCCTGTCTGCTGGTATTTCCCTTCTTCCTGATTGTTAAACCTGCGAGAATTTCTTTCTCTAGAGGAAGTAGATGGTAGAAGTGAATGCAGGTTTGTATAAGAATAATGGTTACAAGAATAAATTGAAAAAACTTAAAATTTATCCTAAATAGAATAATAATTCTATATTCATAAAAATGAACGACTTTATAAAATTGTATGCGATTTATTTGATAAAAATAAAGATAAAAATAAAAACGTTTTAAATAAATTTTTATATTATTAAAACTACACAAAGGAATTATAAATTACATATTCAAGTATATTTAATAAATATTTTTTAAATTTTATATATTTCATATTGAAAATGTATATGTTTTTCAATGTATGCATGTGAAAATTAATTGTTATGTTTATTGATTATATAAGAAATATGTAAAAATAATATTAATAAAAATAAAAAGATAGTTGTTATGTCCAATTTATATTATTATAATTTCTTTAAAAACAGTTGAAATAAGTTAAAAATTATATAGCATAATATATATATACTTACCTTTTAGAAGATAAGCATATCAAACAATGGTCCCTCTTTTTCATGTAAGAATGGGACGATCAATTTTTTTAAAATTAAAAGTATAAAATAACTTTTTTTAATTGAGTCCGATTCTAAGTTATTTAGACCTAAGCTTATCTGAGGCTCAATTCTTCTAAGTAAAATGATGTCGTTTTGTATAGAATAGTTGGATCTCGAGTTGGCCTGAGCTTGGGCCTGGGCCTGACTCATGGGTTAACCCATCAAAAATACTTAAATCTGGGCCTATAGGTCACGCATTACCATCCCTATGTTGATGTTATTAACCTTCCCTCAATTGCCACTATGGTAATGTTGGTCCATCGTCGCGAGCAAAAAATATGATTCATAACCAAAAGCTCTCCCATCAACCTTATGAAGTGTAGCAACCTGTTGATTACGGAAAGAAACAAAGTCATATCCTTTCGAGCGACCAATTTTGTTATGCTACATGACCCTTGCATCTTTGACAATGATGAAGTACAAGAAAAGATTGGGAACTTTATCAAGAAAAAAAAGAAAACAATAAAAAAAAGGACAAGCTTCTAGTGAACTAGACAGTAATGACAAGTGTTACAATACCAAAAGAGGGGGCATAAGATACAATGAAGACAAAGAAGGCACTCCACTTTCCTACTTATTTCGGTCTTCCAAATACAAACAAACAAAAATCATCCTTATTCACTAAATGCATTTCAAAATTATTTGCATTAGTAGGTGATTGTACATAAGATGTAGACATTATAAGATACACATTGATTTGTTAACGCAGCAAAAGGAGGGGTGGATGGCTGCTGAAATTAGGATATAGAGAAAAGAAACCTTTTAAGGTAATTAAAAAATCAGTCATTAAAGCAAATATCAAATTCTACACAGGGAAATTGCAGAACTATACTTCTGCTTGCTTGAAAAAATGAGAAGATCGAACATATACCTTTCTTGGTGAACTGAACCGTTACAGTAACCTGCAAAAGAGATATGGTCAAACATTTAACCCATCAAGATTTCTAAAGCTACAACCACAATGTGATTAAATGAAGGCAAAATTGTATCATAGCATTGGAAGATTAAGGAGATGCCCTGACAAAAGATATATAACCTCTGAAGTAAATTACCATTATCAAGAATAACTTGAAACCAAAAGATACATTCCTCATCTACACGTTTAACCCTTTCAATTTTGTCATATCCTACTTTACATGGGTCCATATATTGATGTTCGTTAATCTTCTTCTCCTCCAACATATTAATTTCAGAATACTTCTTCCTTAGAAGTAGGGGAATGTTTAGGAAGGCAAGTCACAGTCATGAATTAACTTGCACGGTCATGCAAGCAAGTCATAGCCGTGACTTAACTTACACGGTCGTGCAAGCAAGTCACGACCTTGACTTAAATTGCACGATCGTACAAGCAATGCGAGTTGAGATACCTTTCAAAAGTTAAATTGATCAAACAAACTCAGGAAGAATGAAGAAGAATGCAATTGTTCATGAAATTCGATACACGTTTATATAAAGTGAGTTTGTCGAGACAACAAGTGATATTGAAAATTAAAAGAAAAAAGTTATATTATATTATCAATTCAACAGATTACAATTGAAATTTATAAAAAATTCAGCGAAATACACTCCGAAGCTCTAGAAGCTACCGTTGGCAAAGTAAACATCCATTTCACAAGAGAATGTTTCTTGGTAATGATACGGAGAAAATCCACATGAAGGGACTATTTTTCTCACTGATGACCTTAACAATACTAAGAAATTTATAATATCAATTTTCACATTATCACACCATTTCAAACTTATATTTCTTAATCTCCTATAGTTTACTGTTTTGCGCTGCCTGAATCACCCCTTTTGTTGTCACATTTAGGCAACCCTCTAGGTCCAGTTGCATCAATATAGGGCATTTTTTTGAAATCACTACCAATGCTTCATCATCATTCATAGTCCCCTTTCTTGTAATATCTCCAATTTAGGAATTTCAAAGTTTAAATCAATATCCTTTATCCCTCGACATTCTAGCATTTTGTCTGTCATTCTCTGATCCCTTCTTTTGTGATAGAATGAAAGAAGGAAATATCATATAATATATTCATCACTCAAGTTGTTTAGCTCAATAATGGACTCATCTGTGAGGAAATTAGCTCAATAATGGACTTGCCCGCACAAGTCGCACACTTGGATATAATTAAGATTAAGAAATCTCGGTATTACAAGGTGTAAGGGGGCAAAGAGAGACGAGACGGTAGGAGGGGTTCTAATTGACGATGGTCTTCCATGGATTTGAATATCAAGGAAAGTGAAGGAATATGAGATTCTTTAGCGTTGAAAAGAAGGAGAATGTCTGAAAATTTTGATTTTGTGAGAATGATTATGAAAAGGAGGAGGACGTCGACTGGGTCGGCTTGATTCATAAGTCACGAATTTTGGAAGAGTAGCAGAGTTTGTAAAATTTAAGAAAAAATGACAACGCTTTTTCAATTAAACAGAGTTAGACAAAGTAAGGTTAGACAAAGGATCCCGTCTTCCTGTTAGGTACAATATATGCAGTAAAGGAGAATACCTATACAACACTTCAAATGGCGTGGAATGGATGGCTTCATAGAATATAGTGTATACTACCATTTGGCCAATGAAATCCACTTCACCTATAGTGTTAGAACATCACCACAGAAGCATCGCAAGTAAGTCTTTAAGGTGCAGTTTACAACCTCTGTTTGTCCGCACGACTGATGGTGATACACAGTAAAGAACCTAAGACTAATACCTTGCAGGTAAAAAGCTCCCTCCAAAATTTACTTAAGAAACTTAGATCTTGATCGCACGTGATACTCCCTGGCATTTCGTGCAATTTCAATATATGGTTAAGGAACATTTTAGCTACATCTGGCATGTTAACAGGGTGTTTGATATGTATAAAGTGACTATATTTATTGAAGCAATTGACCACTCTTCTTCCTCATAAATGTGGAATTTCTTCCACAAAGTCCATACTGATATTCTTCCAACACCCATCAAAAACAAGTAGCGGTTGTAGTTTCTTGGGATATTGCCATTTTCATACTTATTTCTCTGGAAATGGTGCCAACCTTAATATAATTTCATATGCCTTTACCTAAGCCCTTCAGGGAAAAAAATTTGTAACCTCTTGATCATAGCGGTTACTTTGGAATTGCCCTATTGGGATGCATCGTGGCTCAAAGAGATCAACTTCCTATACAATTCTTTATCAAACAAGATGACTATTCTTCCCTTCCATCGTAACAAGTTTTCCCCTCACTCAAACTTTCCATAACTGAGGGCCCCCTTCTCCACTCAATGAATGATATCCTGAATTGTTTTATCTTGTTTCCAACTATTTTGGATCTCTCTGCAAAATTTGGTATAAACTTGCAAGACTGAAAGAGTTAGGAGCTCAACGCATGTTAGCCTCGATAACACACCTGTTGTTTGATTCTCCTTCCTGTTACAATACAACACTTTGAATTCATACCCGAAAAGCTTTGAGAGCCAGTTTTATTGAAAAGGTGTCGAGATCCTTTTCTTCTAATAGGAACTTGAGACTTTGATGGTCCTTCCAAACTTGAAATTTTCTGATACGTAGAATTTAAAGGGAAAACAGAGGAAAGAGAAACAAAGAGGAAGTAGATAGGTTATCAGATAATTTACATTCCCCTCTTATTCTTTACTATGACTATTAAATAGCTGAGGACGTGATTGAAGACGTGACCCAACTAACTCAAAATATAATTTATTGAAATAAAATAACCACTGACACAAAAAGAAATAACTATAAAGCTAATAAAAAGGAGGCATTAACCTCACTACCCCTACTGCCTAATAACCTACTACAAAATAGGTCACTTACAAGGAAACAAATAAAACAAACAGTAAACCAGGCACTAAGCCTAACCATCCCCATACCATTGGTCAACATTCCCCTTCATGGCCTATACACGTATGTAGGTTAAATTCTCGGTTTGTTGCGATTTTATTTTTCAATCCTTGATGTGTGATAAAAAAAAAGTAAGGAGTCTGAATGTAGGACAATCCGCCAATCTTGATGGCAGGATTGGAGTACGTGTATTCCACCCTGCCGTAATACATGGCGGGGTGGATTACGTGTACAACGCCCTGCCGTAAAGCATGGCGTGGTGGACAGGTTGTCCACCCTGCCATTGAAAATGGCATGGTAGTGCCCATGCATGTGTCCACCCCGTCATAGGGGATGGCAGGGTGGTGTTCATCCCGCCATACACAATGGTGCGGTGGACACAATGTATTTTTTGTTTAGGCCAAAACTTTTATGTATTTTGTTTTAGGGTTTAATTTAGTTTAAGGTTTTGTTTTTTTATGGTTTAATTTTGTTTAGAGTTGTCATTTTTTTAGCATTAATTTTTTTTATTTCAGGGTTTAGTTTTATTTAGGGTTTATAACATCTATATAAATTAAATTTGAAGTACCAGCTTTATTTTTTATGTTTTTCCTTTATCAAAATTATTTTGACTTAATTTAATTTTTTTACAAATTTTATAATATAATACATTTGAAAGATGAAAAATATTTAAAGTAAAATTTTATTAAAAAAGGCAAACCAATTTTATTGCGTTAGATACTTAATAATTTTCTATCATCTTACAACATTAAATAAAATCACTACTGTACATGACTTGAAGAAGGACAATTTGAAGCATTATGCCCTGACATATTACAATTACGGCACCTTTGCGGAGAATTAGGACACCGTTTATCCATCTCATTTCGTATTCGAGCACTTTTCACTTTGCCCCTCTTTTTAGCCAACCTTGACCTACGAAATCCTAATGAAAAATCTGCTTCCTCCTAATAATCTAGATGTTGCAGCGGATAGAACTGATCGGAATACATATTTCTGTATGCCGTAATACTGTATACAAGATGGATATGGATTGTCAGATGAACATTAGATCTCAAACATTCAGCAAAGATGTGAGAATATGGAAAACGAAGTTTTGTCCACTTTCTGTAGGTATAAGTTCTTTCTTGAAAGTTAACATTTGAATATTTCCTCCCCTGTTATTATTCCCATGACGAGCAATGACCACATTGTATGTACCATACCTCGAGTCATATGATTGGACAATATGCTTTCGACCTTTTGCTTCATTTGCCAAATGTTGATCGGATAATTATTTCGTGCTTTGAGTATGATTTTTTGATTTTCCTGGAATAATTTAATCATTTGTTCTAAAGTAAAGCGAACATAGGCAGTGATTGGCAAATGTCGTGCCCCTCTGAGGATGTTATTAAAGCATTCAACCATATTTGTTGTCAAAATACCTCATCGGTAACCTCTATCTTTACTCAACGCCCATCTCACAGGTGGGACTTGTCTCTTTAGCCAAGTATAAGCTTCTAGATTGGCCTGTTTAATCATTTGCATGAACTCATCAAATTTTCTTCTTTGGGTTGACCCTCCAGCCTGCCATAGCAAAGTTTTCAACCTGTCAATAAACAATAACAATCATTAGAATATCATAATTTATACTATGATCAATTAAAACTAATATGTACATCCTTGCACGTTGCTGTATTTGCTCATCAGTAGCATTTTCACTCAAGAGATCAACAAGATACGGTTGCAGTAAGCGTATTCTCATTTTGTATCCGTCATTATCACCATTTCTAGGAGTGAAGCCAAGAGGGCGCTCCCACAAACCAACCCAGTCACGTTCAGCTCCAAAATAACGTCCAATAACTGCCCTGTCATCTACCTTTAGACCCCATAAAACTCTACATCCTATAAAGTGACGGTGGCCTCACCCACAGGTAGATGAAATATATGAGTTTCGGGTCTTCACGTTTCAACTAATGTTGTAATCAAATGATGATCTATTAGAACTGGTCCTCTAATGTAATATATACCTCGAAATTCTGCCAAGGATATGTAATCTGTCACTCTTCTATCGATTGGATACTGCCAAAAATCTTCATCATCTCATCTAATCCTAAGTGCCCTGTCCAGATCAATCTGCCTATTAAATATGGCCAACGTCTTATGCTTCTGCCACAAGTAAAGCAAGTCTGGATATACAGGCCCTGGATGTAGTCCAGGAGTAGGAGTGCTCGAACCATATAATGTAGTCATCTTTTATAAATTACAATATAAATCAATATCAGATAATGCTACACAAATTAAAATAATAATATGAATAAATTAATATACTTTCTAAAAGTTTTGGGTCGATTTATAATTTTTAACAACTTTTAGACAATCCATGATTTCTAATAGTTTTTAAGTCAAGCTAAAATTTGTAATAACTTTTCGGGTCAATTTACAATTTCTAAAAGTTTTTGGATCATTCCATAATTTCAAAACATTTTTGGGTCAATCTATATTTTCTAATAGTTTT
>JAOTJB010000209.1:5223722-5241967 GCA_027123815.1 Erythroxylum minutifolium
TAATCTTTTTAACTTATTATGGAAAACTCATAAGGGCTTGCATTTTAATGATGTCGTATGAAAATATTTAAACATTTTAACTTACGTATATAGTGATTTTTATATTATTCTAATTCAATTTTAAATATAAACCATAGGGTACCAAAATTCTAATACAAAAAAGACAATAAATTAATTTATCAAAGTTTTTAAAGTAATTTTGGACATACATAACAAAATTATATTATTTAATTAAGCTCTATTAAAATTTTAAGAATAGGCCACAAAAATTATAAAAATTGATTTAGAATAGGATATAATTGAAATAAATCTCTCCGTAAATTATAATATATTATATTTTGCATAATCTCCCATCTGTGTTTTATTTCATTTATTTATGTGGGTCAATTGAAAACAACCTCTTTACTATTGGACGTAAGGTTTTGGAATAGAATGAAATGATTTATAATGAAATGGAATGTAAATAGATGTAATATTAAAAGTTGTGGTAAGGTTATGTTTGAAAGAGATGGAAAAGTTCATAATATAATGTAGTGAAATGTTGTTTGGAAGAAGAGTTTAAAATGTAATATAGTAAAAAGTTGTTTATCATTTTACATTCCATCATAAACCTCACAAATCGAAGATTTCTCATTTTTACTGTTTGGAATGAAATGAGATGTAATATGAAACTCTCCTCTTTCATCTCATCTCATTTCATTCTACTATAAACTCTTCTTTTAAACGATGAAATAATATTACATTTCATTTTATTCCATTAATAAACTTCAAACCAACATAGCCTAAAGCTACGCGTACAACTAGACCTTCTCAAACTCTATATTTTAGCAGAATTTCTACTGAGTGTTATTGTTGTCGTTGTTGTTATTGTTCTTATCCATGTTTATAAGTTCTTTGTGGTAGCTTATATTACCCTTAATTAATCGTCCTTTGTATTATCTTAAATAGACTCTTTTTCATTATTTTAATAAAAAATCTAATTTAACATAACATAATATCAACTATTCAATTCTTAATGTCACATTAACGTAATTTTTCATATTTTTAAAATAACAATTCAATATTTTCTATGATGTGAGGTCAAACTCCAAGAGAGTAGACTAGAGACAGTGCCAGAGGACGAAGGCTTTCCACTTGGGGTTCTGAGAATTCTCTTTTGTATGCCTCTCTGATTCAACCTCTTCAAATGAGTCGGCATTTCCCAGTACTCTTTGCAGTTATTCTATTCTTTGTCAGATCGAGTAAAGCTTTACCTCCCGGCCACGGCTACAGTGTAGGCGATGATGTCCCTCTCTTCGTCAACAAAGTCGGTCCTTTGCACAATCCCAGGTTCTGCATCTTAATGAATCTATTACCTTTTCTCAATATAAGAGTGCTTTGGAAACATATTCAGTATTTGCTATAAGGCTTGTTCATCCTTTGTGTTGCAGTGAGACGTACCCATATTGCGACCTCCCCTTCTGCTGCCCAGGTTAGACTGTAGGTACAATACAATGAACTGCGTTTAACTTTGTTTATCTCCTGATGTAATTAATGCCCTTTTGAGTAGAAGTCTTTTTATTTTTGGGAGTTTTGAAGTGGTTAAGTTTTTTATGGTGGCTTTCGCCTTTCAGATCATATTATCTCGAAAAAGGAGACCCTTGGTGAAGTGTTAAATGGTGATCGTTTGATGGGTACTTTGTATGACTTGAAATTTCGAAAGGATAAAGCCTGGGAGATCCTCTGTGTGAAGAAGCTTAGAGGTGATGATGTTGCAAAGTTCAGGGTTGCCGTTCTAAATGATTACTACTTCCAAATGCATTACGATGATCTTCCGTTCTGGGGTTTTATTGGAAAGATTGAGGACCTAAGTTGGATGGGAAGTGAGAAAAACTTCAAGTATTATCTGTTCACCCACGTGCATTTTGATGTTCTTTACAATGGCAACAGTATAATAGAGATAAGCGCTCTTGGTGATCCAAATCATACTGTTGATATATCAGAAGATGATGATATGGATGTAAAGTTCACATATTCAGTGCTATGGAATGCAACTTCCACTGCTCAGAGCAGGATGGACAGATATTTGAAGACTGCATTCCATCCTCTGCACCAAAAAATTCATTGGTTCTCATTGGTTAATTCAATTGTCATTATCGTACTTCTGATGGTATTTTTTATTGTGATTTTCATGCGGCATCTTAAGAATGATCTGGGAAGGTAATTCACTTCTCAATAGTTTTGTTTTCACTTGAATTTACCTTTGTGTAAGTAATGTTGACCTTGTTATTTGTGTGCTTAGTGCAGGTATTCTAATGGAGATGAAGAAGATAAGGATGTTGGTTGGAAATATATTCATGCTGATGTTTTTATATGTCCTCAAAAAATGTCATTGTTTTCTGCTGTCATGGGTACCGGTGCTCAGTTGCTAACATGGTAAGTTCCATGGGCACGTCATTTTTCTCTATATTAACTGTTTGGCATGTCCCATGGCTACAATTTATCAACCACCCTAGATTTTAATCATCAAAAAGTTTACACTTGATGGGAACCCATCTTATACATCAAGATGTGTAATTCTTCCCTAGTTTTCTTGTAACTTCTAATGGCAAATTTATTTCTTCTTGTTGACAAGCATCGGTGTGAATTCATTTAAAGTCTACCATTTTGATTCTGGAACAAGCCTTTTTGTACTATTCAGTCATGTATATTCTATAATTTTTAAGCTTTGATGCCAAATTGATTGAATAAAGTGAATATGTTCTCTATTATCAATTTCTGTCCACCACATCTCAGCGGGATTTCAACAGGGACATTATTGTTGTTATCAATTTCTGTCTACTTTTCATATTGGTTTTGGGTCATGAACTATCTGGTGTAAGAAGATAATGTTAACTTAGTTTAAAGGTTTCCATTCTGAATTTATAAAGCTAAGCGCCTTCATCTATTTATGTCACCAATCATGTGGTTTCTGAATTCAAATCTCATATTTCTAACATTAGTTTATATTCTAAATTGCAAGTGTCTGTCTTCTATTTGTCTTGACTCTTGTTGGCGTGCTTTACCCCTTCAACCGAGGAGCATTATGCACTTCTCTTGTCCTTCTTTATAGCCTTACATCTGCAGTTGGCAGGTATACTGCTGCTTCCTTTCATAGTTATTTCGTCAAAACTGGATGGGTAAGCAAAACTTCAATTTTGTTGACAATTTTCTTCATATGTATGTTTGCTTTTGCTGTTAAAAAGCTCAGCCTGGTAAGCATTTTAATGCCTGGAATAAGCATGGTACTGCTATATGATCCCAAAGCTAATTAAGAAAATATACTGATAAACTTTATTTATCAGAAATGGATGTGGATACCTATGACTAACATTCTCAACTCTGAGCAATATAATCTGCTGTTGTTTGCTTATTTAGTATTTAACTCATATATCCTGACACATTCAATATTGCTTTGCAGGAAAGGAGTGTTCTTTTGACTGGTATTTTGTTCCTGGGCCCAGTATTTGTGGTACTATCCATTTTGAACATAGTATCTGCATCTTATGGTCTGACTGCTGCTCTTCCTTTCGGCACAATTCTTTTGATTCTTCTCATGTACACCCTTTTGTATATTCCATTGCTTGCCTTGGGTGGGGTGATTGGCTATCGTTTCCATCATGAATTCCAGGCACCGTCTACCGCAAAAAGGTACCTCAGAGAAATTTCACTGTTAAGATGGTATTCGAAGACACCTTGTCAAATGTTTCTTGGGGGTCTTTTACCTTTTAGTGCCACTGTCCTTGAGCTACACCAGTTATATTCAAGTTTGTGGGGCCAGAGACTATACACTCTTCCCATCATTCTATTTGGAACTTTCATCATCCTAGTCTTAATTACAGCGATATTGGGAGTTGGAATGACATGTATTCAGCTTTCCATGGAGAACCAGAAATGGTGGTGGAGGTATGCCTATTTGCGAATTTCATGAACTGCATACATTTTGAAATTTATATCTGCATTGTTGTGAGAATCTTGGGTGCGTCTTTCTTGGCCTTTGTCTAAGAGGCTCTGACAGTATTATCAAAGCATTTGCATGACCGAGTTAATGATTATGGGAAGCTTTACAGCAGACCACAATTTTCTAATGCACTTTCTTGTTTTATCTTTGAGGCTATATGTACATTCTCCTTCTTTGATTCGTTAGTAGATATATCCATAGCAGATTCAGTTAATTCTATTATGAGCTTTTTCCCCCCCATTATTATGCATGTTACTGTGGTTGGGCAAAGTCTTGACAACCACTTTGTTTCCATTTGATGCAGCTCTGTTTTGCGGGGAGCCGCACCATCCATATTTATGTTTGTCTATGGCATTATTTTCTTTACCCGTTCAAGCATGAGTGGACTCCTGCAGCTGTCAATCTTCATCGCCTATAATGCTTGCATGTGCTACGCTTTTTTCCTGATGCTTGGTACAATCAGTTTCTGTGCTTCCTTCGTTTTTGTTCGCCACATTCACCAAGCTATTAAAAGTGAGTGATTGTACTTGTTTCCACCACAACTAATGTGGACCAGGCACATCCCCTCTTGTATCTTCGTTCTGAAGAGAGGGCTTACAAAAACTCAACAGATGTTATAATGTTTGTGATGTTCTTTGTAACAAAGAAAATGTAAACAAATATTCATAAAACAAATCTTCTCGCATGCTTAGATCTTTAGGGGGCCTCCACCATTGTGTCAGCAGGGGAGGAGCTCCACAAAGCTATCAACTTGGCGCTTCATTTAACATTCATTGCCTGGTAAGAGTCATGGAATGCCTGTAGACACCTTAAACTTCAAATTTCGTGGGAAGAAAACAGATTTTGGACCGAGCAATGTGCGTGAGTACAATGATATGATGCAGATGTGGTTTTCTTTATCTTTATATGGATTATCAGTCGTCTTTTATCTCTTAAGAGATCAAGTTGTGCAGTTGTCTGTCGTGGATTCCAGGTCTGCAATGATTTAGGATAATCATTACACATTCTTGTTGCATACTTCTGTGCCTGGCAGTGGCAACCCAAGTCTAGAGTTCAAATTGCAAGATATTACAATTCTCATTTGATTTCTTTTGGATATTTTCAGATTCTCGAATCTTGACATCACACTCTAGGTTATACATTTACATTCAATCTACTTTACACAGATTCCTCAAACTTTAATACCAAGAAATGCCTTGCATTTTAATGCTCTCAAGAGTTTGAAGAACTTTTTAACTTTCGATAATTGACCCTTCTTGTGTATGGTGAAATGTGCAAAGTCAGCTCCTTCATATATTCATTTCTTTTTCTACAGAAAGGTTGAAAGAATGCAGCAAACCAAGCTCAGTCTTGTCTGATCAGAAAAATAAGTTGTTACTTGATCTGGCATAAGAAACAATTAGCGCACACAGTAAACATAGAATGAGCACATTCAAGAGAGACCTTAAGGAACTATATTTCTCTGAAAGTTATTGAAATCCTAAAAACATATGGCGACTTAACAATAAATTAAATGTTTCTCAGCAAGCTGTTAGTTTTTATTCTTGTATGAAAAAGAAAAGAAAAAACAAGAACTTCTATGAAAACAACTCTTTTGACTACCTGTATCAAAGTTCTAAACAAAATAACAGGCATATCTCATCTACCCAAAACCACGGGCATAATTCAACCTCCTACAGCATTGTTTTAAAAAGAGAAAATCTTCCCATGCGTAAGCTGTATGGAACTCGTTGCGAGGAGAATGATTAAAGTTGGTACACTGATCCTTCACTTGAATCTGCAAATGGTGCAGAACCTTCAATTGTGATGGCTAAAAGCAGCAACGCCTGAGGTAACGTCCAACTTCTGATCAACAGAAACACTATGAATTTATGGTAAGTTCTTCAACCCGTACCGTACTTGCTAACTTGTAACCAGTCTTCTATTTCATGTATTCCAGCACACCCTGAGTGACATCTTCAAGGAATGAAACAAAACCCATGACACTAGTCAAGCCACTACCATCAACATCCTGTTCCTCGATCAGATAACTCTCGAAAATGGAGGCATCATCCTGTCCCCCTCGGATAAAAATAAGTTTAGGGGTGATGCTCCTATCTTGCTTTAATTTGTTAATTGTATTCCTCAATAAGCCTGACAAATAGACATCTTCAATTCAAAACCAGTAATATGGAGCACGTTTTTTCCTGAGGTTCTAATTTTTCATCATCAAAGTATAGTTAAAAATAAGAAAAAATCTTACAGTCTTGAGGAGGAGGGAAAGGGATTGAGGGGTCAGCCGTAGAGGAGTAGAACACAATTAGAGTGGTAAATGCATCTAGGAAGAATATTGGACTACCACTGGTGATCAATGCAGCGCGACTCAAAGAGTGACGCGGATATGCTTGCTTGTCTGGTGAAGAATATGATGTGAGTACTGGGTACACGGCTCGATGAAGGGAACTTGGCCCCAGAGCGCTGCAGCAAAAAGGTTTAGAAGGGTTTGGACAATTTAAATTTTGCATAAAGCAAAATGAAAAAGCTGATTAACTCTCCCTATCATCAATCACACCATAACTTTAACAACAATAACAATAATAACATACATGCAAGGTTTGGAGAGGTCTAGTAGTACGCAGCCTTACCTAACTCACACCATAACTGTAATGAACCAAAACAAAGGACAAGAAAAGACAGCATGTACTAGATCAACGTATAATCTAAAACACAAACATCAATGAGAACAAGTATATATGGCCAAAACTGTCAATATGAGAAAAAGTATATATGGCCAAAACTGTTAAATCATATGTTGGAAATTGTTAATGGTGCAGCTTTGCATTCAAGGAAATTTAAACCCAAAACTCCTCCACCTTTTTCATTTGTGAATCAGATATATGGCATGAAAGAGTTTCAATTATTGAAATACCATAAATAACTCTCAATTGTGAAGCATATCAGTCAATAAAATATTAGGATGACAATGCATCATAGTGTCAATCACTCATCGTTGTGTACAAACAATGATAAGTGATCCTAAGCTTAAACAGACAATAGTATGTTGATGCAAGTAGTTGTTATTAATCTCAATTGGCTGTAGATAGTTGGGTTATGTTCTACTGAGAAATTGAAAAGTAAATTCGCATAACACTGATATTTCAAATTGAACATCTAAAGCTATTTTAAACTCCTAAGAAACTGTTCTACCAATTCGTACCTGAATAGGCATTGCAAGTAGATCCGGTAGTCAGGGTGAACACCTTCTTCATGGAGGCAGAGAAGAGGATTCCGAAGCAATGCAAAAACTAGTCGAGGTAAGGGCTGCAGTTGTGGGCACTGTGAAAATGCAATGTCAACCTGACCGGTAATTGGACTTCCACTTTTGTATGCAACAATTTTGTAAGCATCATTATACTGGGCAGTGAGGATCACAAGCCAATCATGAAGTAACATCCTACCCTCCCGAACCCCTTGCTCTAGGGAGGCTAATATAACCTAAAAGGAGGACAAGATGTGAGATCAGTAAAAATAGAAGTATTATTTAGTAGGAATGATTATAGCATATCATTTTTATAACAAGGTTACAGAAACATGAATTTTTTATAAAGGCAATTGCAAAAGTTTCAGATTTTAGTAATGTGAGAATGACTTCTGCCAAATAATGAACTAAATCCTTAACCGTTCTCATGTTCCTCCGCAGAGAAACTTTGGCATAGCTGTATCCAAGGAGTATGGGGGACAGCTGTTTCTCACACACATAACTAATAAAACTAAAAAAGGCCAAACTGGGTGGTCTAAAATACATGCTGCTAATAATTTTAGTACACTAATGATCATCATTCTCCTATATTCTTTATTTTATTAGCAACAAGAACTCAGTCAAGAAGAATCAATACAGTCATGGTCGTGGTATAGAGAGGGAGAGAACCTTGTGAACCAGTACTGAGAGAACAGCGTCAGGATCAACACTATCATAAAGTTCATTAACATTTCGAGCAATTCCAAACTGCAATGTCCGAATCCTTAATCTTCGCTTAAGGGAATGCTTATTTCTGTGGAAAACAAAACAGATTAATCAGTCCAAAATGTAGCTACTAGACAGCAATCACAACACATGCAATATTTTTCAGATGTTTCAGCCACAAAGGAAGATCAAAGAAATTTCATCAAGAAAGGCATCTGGCACTTAACATTTCATGAATGCTCAAATAGCAACAATGAAGCAGTAAACAAATATCTTCTAATTCCTACCGAGTTGCAGAAACTAATCCTGAATCTGACAGCTCCTCAGGTGGCACTACAACTGTATATTGAAAGGCAATTTGTAGCACGGGTTGCTCAGATGCATACCTGTTAAAATTTGATGAGAATTAAAATTTAATCACCCAGAAACAATAAATTAATTTAGTAAACTAATTACTAAATGATCTCACACAGATACAGAGAGTCCAATTCAATTCAATTCAGATATTCATACGACATATAACCTCATCCACCATATTTAAATCTATGTAGCACATTCAATATAAGAAATCATGCATATGTACGCAAGCACGTGAATGTATCTATAAGTGTTATTCCAGTCAAGCAAAATTAAAGTTCAATGAAAGCCAGCATAAGAGCATCCACTTGAGCAACATAAATTATATACGACACAATTTTCATCATCTCACTAAAAGATGACATCACTCGTGACAGATTTATCAAGGAAATAACAAAAACAGAAATCAAAGGCGTGGGAAAAACTACAATGCAAATCCTAAATGACTACCCTCAATTATAGTTCTGAATTCAAGCCGAATTCATTCTTTCAAGCATTTTGGTTACCACTTCCTCACCCTGAAATTAACTTGAACACAGACATCTACATATAGAGTCAGGTTAAGCACAACTCAGAATCAATATATAACAGGGGAAAAAATAAAGGAAAAAAAAGGATTGAAAATCTTCATGTTTGTAAGATATGCCAGATTTGTAAGGTAGAAAGCATTGTACTTTTTATTTTCTGCTCATGGCAAATATTTAGTTGTTTACTAGTTTAAATATTGGATGGTCTCAAACATGCTCAATTCAAGCAAAGGAGGGTACACTATAACAATCACATACCTGGAAAACCCAACCGCATTGATAAAATCAAAGTCATATGCATATGTGGCATAAGAATCACAACATATGATATGTTGAACATTTTCATATTGTGGATCTGGGAAGAAGTGACCATACTGCAGAAAAAAATTGCAAAAATGTTAAATCTATACACCAATTTTCATAATTTCCAGATAGCTAAGAAGTTACTCACAGAATGACCAGGTTTGAACTCAGAGGATGTCCTCAACCGCAGTACACATCCAAAAGCATAGGGCCGACTAAGCATCCGATAACTGAACCAGCAAATCGTCAAAAATATCATTCAATACAGAAAACAATTATGAAATACCTTTAAGCAGAAATGAACATCTAAGTAACCATCTTCAAGAATATATTCTTTTACCCAGGTTTTATATGTAATTCTGATAGGTTTCTAGCAATAGTTACTGAATATTTATTCCACTATATTATCAAGACACCCAATACACCCACCCCTCTTAAGAGAATAACAGAAAATCCTCAGCTATGAAACCAGAAACAGTAAAGAAAGTAGCACAGACACACTCTCGTCCACTCCTGAAATGAACGGCTGGAAACTGGAAGAATGCAGCACCCTCCTTAGTTAACTTTCGAGAGGCTAACCACTCTCCCACAACCTTTCTCAATTTTTCCTTGCCTTCCTCGTACTCCTTTTCACACAAATACCTCACTCACTCCTACGTAATGCGCCCCACTGCTGCCAAGTTAGTTAGGATTTTCTCCTTTCTCCCCATGCAGCCCACCTTTCTGCCTTCTAGAATATAACTTCAACCCCACGTGCCCCTTCTTTCTTTTATAAAATTTCTTAATTAAGGGTCTATCATTACCCCCTTCGACAAGTTTCGCCTGGTCCTCAAGGTGAAAATCCGGGAAGAGCTCATCAAGAGTTTCATAATCTTCCCAAGTGTTGTCATGATCTGGTAAATCCTTCCATTTCACCAATACCTCTGCCTTTCCATCAATCAATTTTCGGATTTTCCTTACCAACTCTGGCTGTAACAACAGCTCATTTTCATCGATTAACGACTGTGGTAAGGGTTGCGGTTGAGTAGGTGGCTGTACTGACTTCTTTAGTTGAGAAACATGGAAAGTGAGATGTATTTTAGCATTTGGAGGTAATTCCAGGCGATAGGCAACCTTGCCAATCTTCTCGGCTATCTTGAAGGGCCCATAGAATCTAGGACTTAACTTCTCATTCACCCTCTTTGCCAAGGATTTCATCCGATAAGGTCTTATCTTGATGTATACCAAGTCTCCCACTTCAAATTCCACGTCCCTTCGATGTTTATCAGCTGCATTCTTCATGCGTTGTTGGCCTTTTCTAAATGTTCCCTCAACTCCTTGATTACTACATTCCTCTCCTTCACTAATTCATTAACATCATCCACAACTGAAGTGAGGTCTTCCAACTTAAACAAAGTAGAAGGGTCTCTCCCATATAGGGCCTTAAAAGGAGACATCCCTGCGGACTAATTAAAATTGGTATTGTACCAATATTCCACTCAAGACAGCCATTTCACCCATCCTCTTGGCTTACTCCCAACAAAACATCTAAGGTAGGTTTCCAATCCTCTATTTACCATTTCGGTTTGCCCGTCCATCTCCAAGTGATAAGAAGAACTAAATCGGAGGGTTGTTCCTGAAAGCTTGAAAATTTCCTGCCAAAATAAACTCATGAACAGCTTATCCCTGTCTGAAATAATGGATTTAGGGAATCCATGTAGTTTTACTATCTCCTTTACAAAAATGGCAGCCACTTCCTTGGCAGTATAAGGGTGAGAAAGGGCTATGAAATGTCCATATCTCGTCAACCGATCCACTACCACCATAACAGTATCAAACCTGTTGGATTTAGCTAATGCTGTGATGAAGTCCATGTTAATATCCTCCCAAACTCTTTGGGGAATGGGTAACGGCTGTAGAAGTCCTACTGGGCTCAAAGCTTCATACTTGCATTGCTTGCAGATTTCACAATTTGCAACGTATTGTTCATCTTTCTTCATTCCTTCCCAATGTACAAAAGTGGATACCTCTTGTATGTTCGTAAATACCCGGAATGTCCACCAATAGGTGTGCAGTGAAATTTTTCCAAGAGTAGGGGAATTCTTGAGGACCCCTTTGGAAGCACCATTTGACCCTTGTATAAAAGGCTGCCTCCTTTGACTAAAAATCCTTCAAGAAGGTGTTCTCCTTTAATCCCTTTTTGCCAGATCGAATATAACTTCTCATCCTTCTTGACTTCTTCTTCCCACCCCAAAATCTTCATATTGCCTTACAGTTACAGCCTTTAACTCAAGGCTACCCTCTCTCCTAAATAAGGCATCCGCCACTCTATTTTCTTTACTGGATTTATAATGGATTTCGAACTTGTATCCCATTAATTTTGATACCCATTTCTGCTGCTCTTCGCTGAGATTGCGCTGCTCCAACAAGAACTTGAGAGCCTTTTGGTCGGTTTTGATGATGAAAGGGTGTCACAAAAGATAGTGATGCCACTTCTTGACTGTCAGAACGATGGCCATGAACTCCCTCTCATAAACTGAACAATTCTTTCTAGCTGAGGAAAAAGTTTGGCTGAAATATGCGATGGGAAATCCATTTTGCATCAGTACCACACCCACTCCCCACCTCAAAGCATCAGTCTCTAACTTTAAAGGTCGGGAAAAATTTGGTAGTGCTAAGACCGACACGGTAATCATTGCCTTCTTGAGTTCTTCAAAGGCTTGCTGGGTTTCTTGACTCCAAAGGAAGGCGCCTTTCTAGAGGAGTGCAGTAAGTGGTACAGCCATCTTCCCATAATTTCTTACAAATCTCCTGTAGTATCCTGTTAAGCCAAGGAATCCCCCCAACGCTCGCAGATTCTTAGGTATCGGCCATCTTTCCATGGCAGACAATTTCTCGGGATCCGCGAGCACACCTTCAGTAGATATCATATGACCAAGATACTCTAATCGGGATTTAGCAAACACACATTTCTTGAGGTTTAGCACCAATTGACTTTGTTGGAGTATCCTTAAGGTCTCTTTCAAGTGCTTCCAATGTGAATCTTCATCGGGACTGTACACGTCACAAAGAACACCAACATGAAATTCCTTAAATGCTCTTGAAAAAAGTCATTCATAAGTGATTGGAACGTAGATGGTGCATTGATGAGGCCGAAGAGCATCACTAAAAATTCATAGTGCCCTTGGTGAGTTCTGAAAGCTATCTTCTCTTCATCTCCGACCTTGATTCAGATTTGATGGCATCCCGATTTTAAATCTAACTTAGAAAACAGTTTGGAACCTCCCAATTCATCGATTAGCTCATCAATAACCGGTATGAGAAACTTGTCAGGTAGTGTTATCTTATTCAGAGCCCTGTCGTCAACACAAAACCGCTAACTTCCATCCTTCTTCTTAACCAATAACACCGGGCTTAAAAAAAGTCCCTTGCTAGGACGGATGACACCAGGCGACAACATTTCTCTAACCAACCTCTCAATTTCCGCCTTTTGTGAATGTGGTACCTGTATGGGCATATGTTTGGTGGAGCAGCCCCTGGTTTCAAGGTAATGGCATGGTCATGCTTCCAGTGAGGTGGTAGCTCTGTTGGTGTTTGCACTGCCGGAAATCCTGTCAATAGCTATTGGGCAGCCACGAGTAAGGGCTCTTCCTCCACTTCCTTTCATCTGTAATTCTCCAAATTCAGTTAGATACCCTTGATGCCCACTCTTAAGAGTTCTTATGGCGGATTTAAGTAACACCATGGTTTTACAGATCCCCCTTCAAACAGTATTCCTCCCTACCCCTTTTTACCTTCATTGTTAGTTGATTCCAATTGACTCTCACTTCTCCCAAGAACTTTAGCCACTCAATACCAAGGACCATATCTGCTCCCCCCATTTCAAACATATAGAATGGTTGTTTAATTTTCACCCCTTGTAAATTCACCTCCACGGTGGGACACTACATGCTACGCTTCACCTTGTAACCATCCCCTAACGAAACTTCAAATATTTTCACTTCTTTGGTCTCAATTCCTAGCTTATCTACGGTTTCTGAAGTGATAAAATTGTGGGATGCCCCACTGTCTATCAGTATGAGGACTTTTTCTCCCATACATCTCCCTAATAGCTTCATGGTATTATTGGCGGTAATACCTACTACAGAGTTTATTGACAGCTCCAAGGTAGCTGGCTTAGTTTCTTCATTTGCATTCATTTCTTCTATTTCCTAGGTCACCACCTCCGCGATCTTCTCTCCCTTCTCATCAACAGGTTGTAGCAAAATTACACTAAGTTGCTTGTTCTTACAGATATGGGAAGGGTTGTATTTCTCATAACACTTAAAACAGAGCCCCAAAGCTCTCTTCCTGGCAGTCTCGACATCCGTGATTCGCCAATCTACAGAGGGGTTGAGTGCGGCGGCGCTGACTCGGGAATCGATGGAGGTCGAACCCGACCCCGATGATACAGGTGCGTCGTCCTTCTTCATCTCTGCTGCCATGTTTGAAACGTAGCTAGTGGTTCTTCTCGGGTCATAAGGACCCGTGACCCGACTCCAATTTCCTTTGGGTCCAAACCACCTCTGATTTGCCCAGCCCTTCAAATGCTTACTCAGGTGTTCCTCATGGGCTTGTTCCATGATTTGGTTCCTTTACTCTACTCTTTGGGCCAAGTCCATAAGCCCTTTTAAAGTGTCAACCCTCATCAAACGGAGCTCCGCCCTTATACCCGCCTTCAACTGGTTTTGAAAGCCCCCATCAAGCACTCATTTGAAGCTTCTCTTAGTGTGGCTGAAAGGGCTTCAAACCTTTCTCGATACTCTGCCACGGTTCCCTCCTGCCTCAATGTCATGAGCATCTCATATGAATCCCCTTGTTGAGAGTGCTGAAATCTCTCAATTAATTCCTTCTTGAACTCTCTCCAAGTGTGTACAGGGTTCCTCACCTCCATCCATTGGAACCAATTCAGAGCTTTCCCTTCTAAACACACCGCTGCCGCCTCCATCTTCTCTGCCTCTGTCATGCCATTTATGGCAAAGCAGCTCTCCACCTTGAACAACCACCCAATCGGGTCATCTCCTTCAAAAATGGGTAGTTCCAATTTCCGGAACCTCTCATGGGTACGCGTCTCCTTGGCCACCTCTGGGCGTCCACCTTTAGCTCCAGACTCCGACGGTTCCACCATGGTTTCCTTTCCTGGCCTCCTTCCTACTTCCATTTTAGCCATTGAGTCTCTTAGTTCAATCAACCACCCCTTAATCTCAGTCATGTCCCCCTTCATGGTACCTAGCTCCTTCTCCACCCGATCCATTCTAGCCTCCATCCTGGTGTTTACCATGCCCCAACGTCGCGACTCTGATACCAGTTGATAGGTTTCTAGTAATAGTTACTGAATATTTATTCCACTATATTATCAAGACACCCAATACACCCATCCCTCTATAGAGAATAACAGAAAATCCTCAGCTACGAAACCAGAAACAGAAAAGAAAGTAGCACAGACACACTCTCGTCCACTCCTGAAATGAACCGCTGGAAATTGGAAGAATGCAGCACCCTCCCTGGTTAGCTTTCGAGAGGCTAACCACTCTCCCACAACCTTTCTCAATTTTTCCTTGCCTTCCTCGTACTCCTTTTCACACAAATACCTCACTCACTCCTACGTAATGGGCCCCACTGCTGCCAAGTTAGTTACGATTTTCTCCTTTCTTCCCATGCTGCCCACCTTTCTGCCTTCTAGAATATACCTTCAACCCCATGTGCCCCCTCTTTCTTTTATAAAATTTCTTAATTAAGGGTCTATCAGATTCCAATTCTTATTGATTAATGAAAATCAAAAGTTTCATTCAAATGAACAAGAATGTAGTTTTTGAAGTCAAAAGCATGCTAGAACTAATGAATTTTCATTTCATACATGTCCTGAGGAAGTGTTGAATCATCTGTGCTTGAATAGAGAAATAATGAGCCTCCACTTTCTATGCTAAGAAACTTGAGAGATGCCAAATCAGTGTACTCGTTTGTTACAGCAAATATGTCAACACAAACACCTGCTTGAACAGCAACAGCAGCCTGTAGTGTATGTCAATGCCCACATCTATCTAATCATAGAATATAACACGGCAGAATAATAGCCAAATTGCATTTACCAGATCCTTATAAAATGGAGTCTGCTCTGGGAGTAATGCCCTGTCTGCATCCTCCCCTTTGCTTGCATACTGTTCACCATACCTTCTTGTATCTAATTGTCCAGCTCCATAATCAGGAGGACCAGAAATGAAGGCAAAGACTCTTGCTGCAACATTTTACAATCAGGTAATAAATTTAGTTTATAGAAAAGGAGCTGGAAAAGAAAGTGGCAAAGGGAGGACAATTGCTGATAAGATGACGTTAACTTAATTCTGCACAAGGAGGGAGCAAGTGAACTATTACAGACCTAAAGCAAACGTGTTTCCATATTCTGATCCAAGATACTTAAACAGGGCTTCCATTGCCACACCAAAACCTCGTCCACCCATCAGAACGCCATCTATTCCCTGACCTGCACCATTGGTTCTTTCCCAAGATGTTGTTGGCCTGAGTGTATCTAAAGCAGCTGTGATATTGTCCTTACATGTGTCCACCTGCATAAAAAATCTAGACTTAAGCGTGGTCTTAGCAAATTACTGATAGGTCAAAAATGTTTCCTTTTTCATTTATAACAATATTAAACTAGGTTAGACACAATGCACCTGATCAATAATGTGAAATGGTGAGAGGTTCATGAGTAGTACATATCTGAATATGAGTTATTACACAGTAAAATGAAGAAAATTTATCACTTTGAATGGAAACTCCTGAGAGTCCAAAAGAGTTACTATTTGGAACCACAGGATCTCTTTTCAGTTGATTTTTCTTATAAAGTGATACTCTACATTGCCGAATGGTCCCATTTGGAAGCAGCTAGATGATGAAAAATTATCAAAGAAATGCATTAAAAAATTATTTAAAAAATAGGAATATTTTTTAATAGATTAAGCAGTGACAAACATACAGGAGCCAAGAATTGCAGCAAAGGCATGACATCTTCCATCTCAACTGGCAATGTTCCCTCTGAATCCGGCGGTATAAAAACATTTTTTACAACTGGAATAGGACCTTGAACATCATACAGGCCAACTTTGTGACTAAAAGTAGCGAGGCCAAACAGAGAACCAGATCCAAGAGCTGAAAAAGTAATTGGAAAAGAAAATTAGTCATGAAGACATACAGGAAAAAAAAACATTATTTTGACAGAATAATAATTTCAAGGAAATGATTAACCTTCCAAAGCAGCTTGCAGTGCACTCTTAGTTAGCTCCAAAAACTCTTCAGAAGCTGCAGGGGAATTCAAGAAAATTCAAGCACAGTAAAATATTGTGAATATCAAACCTTATTTCCAAAATATTACAGGCATAAAGAGCTGTAAAATATTAAAAATAACAGAAACAATCATTCACAGTAATTTAATCATAGGGAAACATTCAAGTCGGTCACTCAGCTTTATAATATAACGGTCAAATAACTCACCTGGTATGTCAACATTCATATCAATCAATTCATATTAGAGGACAGAAAGATTAATGTCATGGATAATTTTAATGGACAATTCTTTTATACATGTAATCGTCTGCAATTACACAGTCATGTGACATGAATTGTTCTGCACCAATAACCCACATGATCTTCATCCTTAAATATACTTGATATAGCATACAAGAAAAGTGCACACATGACTGCAACTATCCTTGAAGATCGAAAGATGGAGTTAGTTCTGCTGAATAATTAGAACAACTTAAAAACAAAGAAGGAATAGTGCTAAGCTTCAAATGAGTTTTATGAAATCCTCCAAAATGAGGCCATTTCAAGCTATCAAAAGAGCTTAACTTCATAATTCATAAGTTAGTTGGACTATAAGGAGAGCTCTAATTCTTCTTTTTTTCCCTCTTAGCAGGTCAAATGACACTACAAGATCACCAAGTATAGCATTGCACAAACTGAGAGCTAATATGGTCATATTATGAAACCAATAGAGCTGTTACAACAAGAGCTAAATGGACAAGGAAAATTTTTTAGTTACTTGTATCGTGCATATCTAATGCAAGACACTTTCGGAGGGGGAACTCGGAGTAAATCTAATCATTTCATAATTTGATTATTCAGCTTCTGGTAATTATGAATTCCATGGAGTTTACCAATCATCATCACAAGAGATAACAAGCCAAAAAAATCGAGGTAGAAAAAAAATTATTAAAAAATCACAGTTACAACGAGGTGATAAAACGAAACCTCACATGACAAATCAACAGCTGCAACATACACTGGACGAGCTTGAATAGTTTCTTCCTCCGGATCCTCGACTGCAGCAAAAGTAGATAAATCATAACACAATCATTACCAAAAGGGGTATTGCATATTATGAATACCGAAAAAGTTTGGAATTAAAAGCAACACTTATGATGACAACATTGAAAAGAGGTTATGAATTAGAAGGCAATGATTCGTGGATTGTATGCTCTATCAACATATTGAACCTCTTGAGCGTGGAAAATTCACAAGCGAACAATCACTTCTTTAAGATCAACACCACCGAGAACTCTAAACTCCAACTTTGATTTCTAGTCAAACCACAGTCTCTCACTGCCTAATTAGCTATAAAGACAACAAGTCAACCATTCTAAAACTCCTTTTTCTCAACTAAAACTACTAGCCAAAAAAGAAAAACAAGATTTTAATTACCAAACAGACAGATTTCGCTCGTTTCCTCAGTATCCAAACAAGTTACTAATCAAAACACCCAGGATCACTCACTAGGTAGCTCAAGATCGATAAAAGATGAGGTCATCTCGGCGCAGGACTCAGGACAGGAGTAGCGAGCAATGGCGTGAGAGGGGAGGCCGTTGAGTGTCCCACAAAGCGCGCAACCCCATGCCCACTGCTCCAGCTCGCAGTAGGTATTGAAGTAGGCGTAGCAATTGTCACATCGAGGCAGTAAATGTCCCTCCGTTCCGTACACCGGCGATTGGTCGTTCTCGTCCTTGGAGGCGAACGGAGTCACAGTGACTCCCCATGGAAGGCCCGACGATTCTTGTGCGTCTTCGTCTATTGGGAACCGCGAGACAGTTGCTCGGACCGCCATGATTTGACGGAATTTCTCTTT
>JAOTJB010000209.1:5246392-5261828 GCA_027123815.1 Erythroxylum minutifolium
CATCAATTTCACAAACAACTTCAACAAATCCGTCTCCACTCTCCACCAATTTACCAACTTCAAATCCATCTTCAAGAATCCAACACAAAGATTTTACCAGAAAATTTTCACAATTTCATTCCCCAATTCCATTCCTCACGGCTCAGTCACAACTCACAACACAAAGTCAGAAACAATTCAATTAACACACATTCTAACAAAATTTAGGAAAAAAACACACCCAACAACAATCATAATTTCAGAGTATTTTCGGTGATGACTGATGGGTCGGGCGGGTCCAAATCTGGGTATTATTCCCAGATATGTCGGTTCTTGTTGGTGGAGATGGCAAGTAGATGATCGGTGACAGGTGGAAATGGCGAGTTGGCGACCGGCGACAGGTGGAGATGACTGACGGAGCTGGTGAGGTGGCGTGGCGATCTGACCCATGAGTGGCGACCCGTGACCCGCGACTGAGCTGGACGTCTAGTGGTGGAGGAGCAGTCAACCAGCGTCGGAGACGACGACGAACCGCCGAGAATGGAGGAGAGAGGAGAGTCGGTGGAGGAGAGACGAGAGGCGGCAAACCTGCGAGAGAAAAAAACGAAAAATGAGAGCCGACAAAAGAGAATGTCGCAGGGGGGGGGGGAATGTAGTTTTAGGTTTTTTTTTCAAATCAGTCCTCAGACTTTCAAATTCACAGTACCGGCCCGGTACCTTACGGTATTGTCAGTACCGGCCGATACCAGGCGAAAACGTCCGGTACCGGCCGGTACGGAACGATACTCATTTCCTTGCTCGACGTTGCATAAGTTGTCCGAGTTGCTTGTTGGAATTAAACCTGAAAATCAAGTGAGAAACCACTAATATTTTTCTCTGAGTTCCGTAACTCTCTACATATATACACTTCACTTCTGTTTTGACATACAATGTGGCATGAATACTTTTGACGTGCTTTCCTGCACCCCCCACATTGGAACCGTTGTGTGCAAAGTTTGAGGGCTTGGTGATGGGGATTTGGGTTTCACAAGGCAGTTGTTTATCCTGCCTCATGAAATTGAAACTGAAACTGAAGCTCATTAGAGACGTTTGGATTGATGGCTACCCAAGAACATGATCGTGTTTAGGGAAAGCAACCAGAGCAGGACAAACGGTTCGGGATATTTAAGAATGTCGAATTCATTCAGACTTTCAATTTCGTGAAGAACGATACTATTGCGTAAAAGCTTGGCATTAACCAAAACCTTAATTAAGGAAGGAATGATAATAAAAAAAAGAGAATTGGAATAAAAAATTAAAATTATTATAGAAATAAAATTATTAATTATGCGTGATTGGTATACAAGTGCGAGATTACATAACAATTTTTTAATTATCTTAATTATTTTGTAAATAATTAATTAAATATTTTATTTTATTATTATTATTTTAAAATTTTGTATTTAATAAGTAAATAATTAAAATAAAATTTTAATAATTCAATAAATTTGATTTTTCTTGTAAGAATAAAATAAATAATTATTAAATAAATTAAATAAAGTAATGTCCAATGTAATAATATCCTAATAAGAAAGAACCAAAAATGATGTATTTTTCAAATTAATAAACTAATCTTAAATTATCGAAAAAAAGTTTCAGTTGAGACAACGCAGAAAAAAAAAGAAAAAAGAGTTTGTATTCTTAATATCACATATTTCAAGTTATATCTGCATCTACTTGAAAATAAATAGAACTTGAAAATAAAAATACACGATTATTTAAAATTCATTCTAAATAAGTCAATCCTTAAAAAATGTAAATTTCATTCCCATTCTCACGTGTTCTTTCTTAGTTTCCAATCGTATTCTAGAAAACTTCCTTTTCTCACTTTGTGATGTTAAAGACCACAACCTTAAGTTTGTCAGTATCATGTGTAAAAATTTCAAATTAATGCTATCCGTTTTAATGTGTTTGATCTTTTAATTCTGTACACGTGAAATGGTAATGTAGACTATTTACATTGTTTATAAATTGTTGTTTAGCTTTAGAAGTTACAGAACCACAATGAAAAACGCCCATAATCTGGGTTAGAAGTGCTTTTCCCAAAGTTCCAACGAGGATCAGACGAGAAATGTTACTAACATTTCCTCGCAAAAATTCCGAGAAAAGGTGGTAAAAGATCAAAGCATACTCCAAACCAAACCAAACCAAACAAATCCAATTCTGACCAAAACTTCCCAGAATTTTGTCGGCCAAAAAGTTTCTTATCGGCACACAAATTACATTGTACAGAAAAAGAAAGGCAGAAATGAGAATTACACAACTCTATGATACACGACCCCTACAAAGATCATATGTGTAGCTCAACATTACATATTGAGGAGCTACGCCCCCCTTGAAATAGTAAAAAGAAAAAAAAATATTAGGCCTATGACGAGGAACCAAAAAACTATATGGAAACTAATATGAAAAATACTCATCAATACTAACCCATCAAAATGAACAACGTTGATGACTTCTACCTGCTTGTGACGCAATTTACACAGGGCGGTCAATCCCTATTGTAACGTTTTTTAGCATAACAAAGTGGATCTAACTTCCGCCCGCAACCCAGTTCTCGAACTTGTGCATCTCATCATACCAGAACTAGCCAAATGTGCTGTTAAATCAAAAAATTCAGAAAGCCTCAAACTCTAACCGGGATCAGTGATCACAAGTTCGGGAATACCAGGACATGGCATCATTTGCTATACAGATACCACTAACCCATCGTGGTAATAACAGCCCCGTCGTGGTAATAACAGCCCACAATGGAGTTAAAAACATCATAAGAATCTACTATATCCAAGCAAGAGAACCCCGATCATTTGTTACTTGAGGTCGACCTCTAGTTGGGGTCGGAGGTCTGTTAGCATTTAACTCCTGCTCTCAACAGAAAAAGACCAGCAAGCAGGGCAATAATCAGTATAAACAAAATTAGCAATACAACTGAAGCATTTCTATGAATCAAAATTTCTTTAGACATGTCAGAATCAAGGACCTGCATCCAGGTATCTTCAATATGACTTTCAGGTGAAGCTTCTGGTGATGATATTGCTGGTGGTAAAGGATGAATAAGTTTCGGAACAACAACAAGATCTCTCCCTAAAACTAGTATTGCACCTGCATTGTTTGCAGTACCTGCAGAGGCATACAATAACCTGCTGTAAAAATGCCAATCTGTCTATGGAGATTGAAAAAAAAAGAAGCAGAATTTCATACCACAATAGTTGGTAGCTGAAAAAAGTGTAATCAGATGACCCTGGGCAAAACGCTCGAAGCCATCCATCACACATTCATGAGCGCGCACAATCAATTGAAGATCATTGTTGTTGCAAAATTCCATCACTCTATCAGGCTGCCAACCATCCTTACTCATGAGAAGATGGACCAAGAAGGCTATTGCAACTATTGGCAAGAAACTATGCTAGGATGCTTATGATCATCATAATAGCAAATACTAATCAATTGCAAGTTCAGAAATACAGTGTGAGCGTAAAAAATTTGCAATTTTGATCATCAAGTTCACATCCAAAAACTGTTCTATATATATCAAGTTATCAACACAGCAAAAGTGAAAACTGAAAACTTAGAAGCAACAAAAGGATAGATTGGTCAAAATGTATCTCTGATGTATAGTTTTTCGAAGAATAACTGAAATACAATTATTGATTTAATGTATAATACTTGGAGAAAAACCAATGAAGCAATTGATTACATACAAGTATTAAAAGATGCACTCACCCCAAAAGTTACCAACCCAGGACCTCTAGCATTTGGCCGCAATCCCTCAACACTGTCATTCTCCGTTGGATCAGACCTGAGGGACAAATCATGTGTCATTATGAATCAAAGGTACAGCTAAGAAACAATATAAGGCATACACTGACCACAACAAATCCATAAGAACGATTGAGCCTGCTTCCATGGTAATTGGACGCTGAATATTCTCAATCTGCTCCACATGATTTATTGAGCGACCAATACCACCATGCATACAAATAATCTTCTTTTCAATTAGTGCAGCTAAAGGAAGCCAATTAAACAGACGATTTATCCGATGCCACACCCAAATTCCATCTCTCTCACCCTGTTCAGCCAAAAATAAGCCAGTGAGTGAGCTGTGACAAGAGGAAAATATAATTCAAACTGTAATATCTCACCATACGCTCAATGCACTCAATGCGAAAGCCAAAAAGGGCATTGATATCTGCAGCTTCATGATTCCCACGAATTAAATGTATATTTTGAGGATACTCAACCTATAAGATTACAATAATTAATAAAATGCATTGATCAATCAAGACACTAGACAAAACTTAAATATAAGTATCAGTTAGTCATCTAACTGAAAAAAATGGGTTAACAGGGGAAAACTAAGGAATAAGAAAAGAACACACAACCGTCTTACCTTTAAAGCAAGTAGAAGGCTTATAGTTTCCAGGCTATGCTGGCCTCGATCAACATAATCTCCTAAGAAGAGATAGTCAATATATCTGACAGTCAAGTAACAGAATTAGAATAAGCCTTGCTAATAAACAAGCATGTAAATCTAAGAATGTGCAATCTTGTCTCCAAAATACGAAACCTCAACCTTCCCATTAACACTAGAGCCAAAGATAGCAACTTCTAGAAGTTAATTCCACGCTCAATTGCAAGGTTTAGCATTCATAACAGAACACCACAGTATGTTAAATAGATAGCAAGAAAATCATAGGAAATTGTATTTGCAATACAAATAATGAAGACTTAGTGAAATAAATGCTTTGGGTGGAAAATAGCCTCAACAAGACCTTAGTTGCAGATCAGATTTAACAGAACACTAATTTCTACATTGGTCAACCACGATGGTTATTGACTTTTTTTTCGGTGTTCAAATAGACACTGGTGCAAGGGAGCCAGTCCATGTTAGAAACTTCTTGTTTCAGATAGCTTTTTAGTAGGAAAAGTTTGAACAGTCATTTACAACGGAAGGAGTTCCATGTCAGAAACTTCTTAGCCTTTTAGTAGAAGTTTGAATATAGTCATTTACTCCCTCCATTCAATCTGTCTGAAAGTTTTTAGTTTATCAATCATAGCTTGTCAACTACAAATGATTATCGGCTTTTTCTTTGCTGTGCCCAAATGGCCACTGTGTGCAAGGGAAACAGATCCACTTTAGAAACTCCTATTTTAGATTATCCTTTTAGTAGATCAAGTTTTTGTATTGGTCATTTATTTCCAGCTTTTTAATCTTTCCAAAGGTTTCTGGTTCATTATTTATAGCTTATCAGTTAAATTTGATGTGCACAGCCAGTCACATAACAGCATCCTGTTAACAATTAAAACTGCAATTTCTGCAGGCTTATCAATTAGCACAAGCAGCTTGATTAAATCAAGAGAATTCCTCCATAAACAATTAAATATTCCGAAGCACATGGACCAGTATGCAAGATAAGCATCAAAAAAGATAAGGATTCTTACGCGATGTCACCAGCTGTTGAAGGTGCACCATATTCATCAAAGAGGCGCATAAGATCACCAAATTGACCATGGAGATCCCCAAATATCTTGATTGGAGCCTTAAGCTGCAAAACACTTGGTTCACTTGAAAAGATTCTTTCAGCACTGTCACAAAGATCTGCTATTTCATTGCAATCTAAGAAAAATTGCCGGCGGACGGGAGGCTTCCAGCCACGTGGCTTTAAAAGATGTGCAACAACCTATGATAAAAAACGGATGTCACTTGGAATGTATAATCAGGCACAAACATGCAAACAGTAAACAATACTGTGGTTGTGAGTGTAGATGGGTGTAAATCTATATTCATAGATGTATAGTCCATAAAGATAGATGTACATTAAGCAAAAGGTAAACTGCTGATAGCGAATGCACAGAGATCACCAAAACAACAAAAATGACCTCAAATGCATGTAAGGTTTGCCCTATAAACAAAAACTATTCATAAGAGTCAAGAAAAATAGTGAAACGAGGGATCGCACAAACAAGTTTAGTTAACCTATAGCAAATAATATTTTGTGAATAAAAACATTAGATTCTCATTCCTGATATGATACACCAAATGAAGAAAAGGTAAGGAATAGATAATAAAAAAAATGTTTAATCAATAGGTTTTTCTATGTCAAAAGAGCACAAAGAATTATTAGATAATTATGTTTTTCTATGGTAAGGCACAGCAGTTGATCATGTTGCACAGTAAAATCAAAGAAATAGAGAGAGCTGAAATGGATGAAACGCCTGTAGCCTTGATGGTAATAGATGCATAATTGTATAGAAGAAATATATGCTCTCCGGTTATATACAATGCTAGATCATTGAATCCAGCAGAGGCATTTGGGTTTCAAAAATCAGTACATATCTTCAGTTTTGACCAACATATACTAGACCTGAACTATGTCAAAGAAGTCGCCAAGATGGTATCAACTCCAAGTAAATATGGAAAGCTAGCAATAATATTCAACACCATTCATGATCAACTGTACCAGAAAAACTCTCCGTTTTTTAAGCAATTGAAGTGCCATCCTTGTATTACTCATGAAACTAGACTGAAGGCGGAAAAATCTAGCAGTCTTCTGAAATCACGTTGCCTGAATACGCATATGAAACAAGATCCACAGTACCTTTTTGGGGACACTATTAATGGACATTTGTCGATCCAGCAGTTTTCTGGCAGCAGTTGCACTCTCCGGCGTGCCATAGCTGACCCTCCTACCTTCATTTTCAAACTGATCAATTGAAAGCTGTCTGACCATGCCACCTAAAGCTCCACCAGTCTCTGCAGCCACAACTACCTACATATGGAGGCAGTAGAAAATATAAACGAGATTAAGCATCTTGATTCAAAATTTATTTCTGATCACATTCATAATGGTGTAGAAACTAATTTACTGACAGCTCTATGATGCAAACGCACTCCAGCTGGAGTGACATCGTTCGCTCCAGCAGAATCAGGTTTGATCATTGAAGATATTTGTTTGCCACTTGGGGTAGCTTCTGCTGTACGCTCTCTATCTGGCAGCTCAACTTCTCCATTAACTTGCCGTGCCTTAGCAGCAGCCAGAGTGGCACTGATGGCTTCAGCTTCTGCAGCTGCTGCTTCGACCAAATACTCAACACCTTTGGTTGTTCTCCTGTGTATTGATACACATCCAAGCAACATTTTTAATTTTCATTTCAATCCCAGAACAGTGAAACATATCCATATATATGCACTTGCTAGCTTACCTGGATCCTTGGAGCATTGCATTTTCAGTGCTAATATCAGTGTACATGTCACCATTTACTGGTGGGGCAACAGGATTACCCAGGACAACAGCACCATCAGGCACTGCTTCTGGCATACTTTGCCTAGATCTGTCATCAACAAATCCATACCTTCCAGGTACCCTCCCACCCTGTAAAGTAGATGCAGCAGCAGCCGCTGCAGCATGGGAAGCAGCAGTCGTCGTTTCAGCAGCGGCCAGATCTTCGGCAACAAGTAGATCATCAAGCAAGACACCTGTGGCACAAATGTTGCAGATAAGTATGCTACTACAATACAAATAGAAGATGGTAAGAACAATAATCCAAAATAAATGGAACTGCAAGGTCCACGAAATTAAAAAGAAAAAAGAAAAATACACCCCAAGTTACATCAGTAGAATTCCCTTTAGTGGAGAGATTTCATTCTTTACAATATCAACGTAACAACTGCATTGTGATATGGTTATAATTCACTAGTTATTCCAGAAACTGCAAATCTGGATCCTAAAAGAATAGTTTTCAATACCCATTTGTTCTTTTAACACAGATCAAGTGAAATCCTCTAGAGGGGGGTGGTCAATAATCTTTCACAGCATTCATCTTCTTTTTTCTACCATGATCATCAAAATTGTTGCTAAACCACCATAAACATAGAATATGAACTGCTTACCACCACGTAAACCTCCATAGATAAATATAAGATCACCAATTGCAGCAGCTGCATGCCTGCAACGTCTTGTCAACTCAACTGCAGCATCCCCACCTGCAGCATCAGCACTGTATCTGCCAGTCCTTGGACTAGTAACAACAGACTTAGTATCGCACCAAACTCCTGCTGCGGTGTCCAAAACTGCACAGGAAAAAAATGATAATCAAAATTCAGCAACCCTATGATCTATCTAAAATGACATAAAACAGAATCTTCTATGTGTAGAAACTATCCTATAATTAGATTTTGACCCAAACCTAACTCCAAAAGCACGCACACGTAACACTAAGGAACAAGGTACATGAAGAATGCTTAGACGCAAGTCGGAAATAAGCTCATCTATCAACAATCATATTAAATGATAGAACAAAAATAAGAAAATTAATTAATTTAGGGTTTCAACTACAAATGCCATAATTGGACCTCCATCTGTAACAGTTATGCAGAAGTTGACATATCCTAATAGGGTAAACTTATCCTACCAACACATATCAATACCTGAGACTAAATAAAGCCTAGAATCTAATCTGATATTTGGATGCCTTATCATCTCACAAATGCATTTCCAACTAATTGCCCATCCACCTACAAATGGTACGGAAAAGACCTTTAAGCAAAACAACTTGATTAAGTACCTGCAACACTTGATGAATCTTCTACCATACGACCACCACCAAGTGCCCCTCCGGAGACATGGAGCCTTGCATTAACAAAGACCTAAACGTACAATTCTCGTGAGTGATGAAGTCTTGCGGAATTGATGGGTCATCTAATGGAACTGAAAATAAGGGATAAGAAAACCCACAGCTGCATGTTGATATCTTGGAGATGGAGAGACACCAGGAGCAATTGCCCATTCCCAGCGTCCATCCCTATGTTTAGCAAGTCCATATGCACTGGCCAGTGGCTGCAAAAGTTATGTTAAGATAAATGGAAATGGTTAAATTAGCCATATCAGATGTTGCAAGAAGTGCAATAAAACTAAACAAACTGTTGGGTACACATGAGATGAATACTGAGTAGATGGATTTGACATCATAGTGATAATCTCGTTATTCACATGTATAGCATATCGAAAACAGAAAGCCAGCCAAACTTCTACCCCCAATGCTATGTTCTTTCAATAGGAAAAATGAGTCTATGTTCCAGTAATAAGAAATAATAAGTTTGCGATGATCCAAACAAGAAAATGCAGAAAATCCAAAAAAAAGTACTGATTTGTCAACATAAGAATCGTATTAATTACAATGAGTACCAAAAGCCAAACTATATTGAGAAGAAAAAGAAAATATTGATTAAAAGAGAAAAACTAATGACATCAGCTTTCTTTCTAAGCATATTAAGAATTAACATGGACACATTTCTTACATTGAAGCAACCGTGTAAATCAAATATGCCTAACGGTAACATAAAGGAGTTACACCAAGAAGTTTGTGATCTCAATGCCCCATAACAGTTACCATCCCAGAAAAGGTTTTATTGATTTACAAATTTAAACCGACAAGTTTGTGATCTCAATAACCCATAACAGTTACCATCCCAGAAAAGGTTTTATTGATTTACCACTTCAAAACTAGTGGCAACAGAAACGTGGAAGCTGCAAACTGAGCTTCATAGATAAGTAATGACATAACTCATGTTATTTACCACTTCTCAAGTTAATTGCAACCGCCTTCAATGTTCACACTCACAACTTCCTTGTTAAATATAACCCTAGAAGGTTTATTTTTTAGATATGTTAGCTAGCTATTAAGTTGACATATTTCGTTCAAAGTCCATTAAAAAAAGTTATGGAGCATCGCTTGTAATCACCACAAACTCATGAATCTTCCTCACCATTTTATGCAATAAATTATAACCAAGCCTAAATACAAAGCCGAAAGAAATTTAACTCACCACACTATTTGCATCTCTCCCACCACAAAGTAAAAGAAGGCCATCTGAGCGTGCACTTGCAGTGGCATACCTAGTCATATGCAAGCGTAATATAAATAGGTTTGATTTAAACATGACAACTAAAGTAACAAACAAACAAAGGCCTATTACACAAAACACAAATGACCAAATTGATATTGCTACCAAAACCACACCCAATGATCCAAGTTCAGAATCATACATGTTAGAGGTGCTGCCAAAAATTGTAGCAGCTCAAGTTGCTTGTTTCCAAGATGCAAAAGTTCTATTTATTGACCTGAGATATTGTTTCGTCATTTTTATCGCTATCATGTAAGGCTGAACTTTTCATTTCTAATGAAGCCTGCTCCTTTTAATATGCCTTCTAAAAGGGCATGCCAGGTTACTATGGTGGGAGGTACAATTATTGTCTTTCATACAAAAGCAAAACAAGCTTCCTTATTGACCTCACTTCAAAAGAATTACTAGAAATATTAACCCTTAAAGTTCTACAATTTGAAGACTTATATTTCATAGGTAAAACTCATTCTGCAGCCACGCATATTCAGACAGCAGAAGAAGAAATTCTTTAAAATCCAAACTGGCAATATAAAGTGGAAATTTCATTTTTAAGCCATTAAAGCCACCCAAGTTAAGCAAGGAATAATTATAAACCATGAAAATGCAAGAAATTTCTTTCATATCCAAATTCAATCCACTGATAATATTAGTATCTAACAAAATCCTGAAAGGAATATTCCTATCACACTCAACTAACAACATGCAATGTTTTCCTTAAAAATACTTTTAAGTTTCATGCAAATAACGTAGAGATGGGCTACAAATCCATTTTTTTCCTATTGGTATTGGTATCTGCAGATGCACAATATGGGACTGTCGAACCCACAAACACACATAAAAGAGGGAGTGAGACAGAGAGCTTACATGCATGGCGGTGGACCTTCCCCTTCTGGTTCCAGTTTACGCCATTCATAAGGCTTGGCAGCAGTGTCTAAGGCCCATACATCAGACAAAGGCCGTTTTCCTAAACAGAAGAACAACATATTTAGTTCCAGATTGCAATATTGCACATAATACATGCAACAGCAAATCAAACGGTTAAATTGTTGTTTCATGCACATGACAACAATAAAGTAGGTGTGAAGTGACTTGCCATCATTCCCTCCAATTGCCATGAGATATCTTTGACCCACTAAAGCCATGACATGGCCATATCTAGGTCCAGGTCCAGGCCCTTGAACAACAACCCTGAAAAGAAAGTTAAAAGAATTATCAACTTTAATCACATCATCTCATACGATTGAGTGAGCACAGTATTCAGATCTAACCTATGCCATCTTGGTCGCTGCTGTGTGAGATCGAGAACATGAAGATCCTCAGCAGACAAACCAGCTGGACCAATTCCACCCTGTGAAAGTTTGAGATTCTCGTTATCATTACAAGTTAACATAGCAATTGACAAATAAGATGAAACATCCTACAGAAAATATTCTACACTTATTGATAAAAAATACAGACCTGAATAACTACCATAGTTCCCACAGCAGTTGCAACATGAGCAGCCCTTGGTGTGGGTGGTTCTCCAAAAGGAGTAATCCTGTAAAGCAATTTATCAATAAGCTGCATACTGTGTAGACGATGGTAAATATATATATTTTTAATTAGACGGAGGATGATGAAACAATGAATCTTAAAACTCACCTAGACCATTTATTTGTCAACACATCATAACAGTGCACATCAGCAGTGGCTCCTGCTAGTCCTGCAATTGCCAACCATCAAGGCAAATAAAGCTCTAAGTAGAAAACAAAATCATCCGCGACTCAAAACTAGAATAAAATTCAATCATCTAATGTCATGTATTACCAATTACCAGGCAGAGACCAAAACAGAGGATTTCCTTCTCCATGAATTCAATGTTAAGGTTAATTACACCAAAACCCCCATAGTTGTACTTTTTTCAGAAAGGCCCTTCCAGTTCTATCAAATTCCATGTGATTTGATACCTATTCAAATAGATCATTTTCTTAATACCTTGTCTGCAATTAAACTATAATTTTATTCAATTCTGTTAAAAGGAATTGACCATATGACAACTTCCATTTTATTATTGTGATAAACTCATATGGGCCAATTTGACAAATTACCAAGCCACATGGGGCACTTTGACAGAATTTGAACCTCGAGGCCCTTTGAAAAGAGAGTAAAACCACATAGGCTTTTGGTGTACATAACCATTAACGATAATAACACATCCAACAAAAGCTACACATATCCATGCAATAACTATGATTCAGGAACAGAGGATCACTGTTTATGACTGTTATTGAAAGCACAAACACGAACAAATAAAGTAGAAAGCACTTTCTTGGAGTTGAAGAAATTAAGAACACTGTATCATAAATGGATGAAGAGGACTAGTAGTTCAAAGTAAAAGAACATAACAGTTGCTTAATGGCCATAGAACTAAAATGTTATACAATATTAACCAACAATAAAGATCCAAAAACCATCAAATAAGAAGAAGAATTAGATGCTATGGGATTAAGTTTTTATCAAAAGCTATGGTTCACAGACCAGTGAGGGAGAGGTTGAATATGGAAGCACAATAAAGGAGATTCTAAACCAAGTTTTCATTATCTTGACTCACATAATTTGCAGATTTTGAGCTCCATTTAGTGTACAAAAAGAACTATCATAACCCAATTTATTGAAAGAATTTTAATGTAATATCCATTATAGCCATACTCCAAATGTCAACTGCAATTGCATGCTCAAATTCCGTCAACGACAGCCAGAAAACATGTCAATACTATGCCGTGCTTGACATAAAGAACGGATCATATCATTTGTGAGCTACAAAACAAAATCAACTCTGAGATTTATCGAATACAACTATACGACCTTTACAATAATAGACAAACTTTCTGTTGACTCAAGTAAAAAGTTCAACAACAAGAGCATACCTATGGTTCATAACCACTTATTTCATTACATATTCCATGTCCATAGAAGACGATATGACACTTCACATACAATAATAACACAAAAAGATATCACTTAATACGCAAACAGCTATTTAGCTACAGTTTCTAAGTTCCATAAGACACTGGAATTAAAAAGAGGAAATGAACTACGAAAGCCAAATAAACGGGCTCAAAAGTTGAAACGATATAGGAAATCAATTAAATATCGAACCCTGAAGCTACAACACTAGCCAACTGACCAATATAACCAGAAAATGAATGAAATACATACGGATTCCAGCATTTCCTGCAGAGGAAGGAGTCCCGGAGGCTGCAGAATTGCCCTCAAGCGCGGTTGCACCGCCAAACAAAATCAACCTCGGCCCAATGTAACCCGGCGTCCCTTCTTCGCCGACTGCAGCCACCGCAGTCAAGGTGTGGCCACACCTTGGACCTGGTCCATCCTCTTTCTTCTCTATAATCGCATTTACAACCGAGTAAGTTGGCGCGGTCCTCGGTCCCACCACAGGCGAAGAAGCCTGCTGTTGCTGCGCCGTCGGAGAACTTGCAGCCGAAGATCCGGCAGGCTGCGGCGGCTGGTCGGCCAGCTGCTCTCTGTCCATTGCAGTGGGCGACGAGGCGGTTTGCACCGCCGGATCGTGATCTGTCTCCGTCACCATCGAGGAGTCGACATCCATTTCCTTAACCAGCCAAGTACAGCCCTAATTTCAAGATCGGAGCTAGAATTCCAACGCAATTGCATCTCTAATCCACATTTCTCAATAATCCGCCGCCTTCGCAATCCAGCAAATCATCAACTGATCCACCAATTTAAACCCTAGCTCAGACCGGCTCAAGAATATTCCCAGAAATTTTCAAACAAATACACTGCTCCTTCGATTAGGTTTCGCTTTCCTCTCTCTTTCTCTCTAAGTGAAAGAAAATAATGTAAAGCCGGTCCAGGGAAAGAGAATATCAGAAACGGAACGGAGACAATATCAAAGCCTTCCCTTCATTCTATTTTTTATTTAAATTTTAATTAACTACAAGCTCTATTAAAAAAAATCCCCAATCACACTTTCTCTCTCTACAATCATCTTTTATTGCTTCTCTGTCTGTCAACACTCGAGTTGTTATTTCTTTTTATTTTTTTGCTTTTTCTCTCTCTAGTTTACAAATTGGAGGCGGAAGTTTCTCTTTCTAGAAACGACGTGTTAAATGTTAGTTCGTCTTTGGTTTGGTGGTCGTTCCCTTTTCTTTCGTTTTCTACGCTGAGAAGGACTGTGATTATCCTTTCTTCATTCTTTCATCGTTATCAACCGGTTTTGGTGTGTACGGGGGCCGCCATGTGGAGAGGGAATTGACGGCGGAGATTGGTGGCTGTACTACCGGGTTAACCGGCTAGCGCTTTAGCCACTAAAAGTAATCACAAGTTCCTATTTGTACGGAGCTTTGCTCCTCTTGGCACCTAATCGGCAACTGCAAACGTTACACGCTCAGTTGTTATGCGTCTTTGACACGCTCCTATTATTATCATTTTCCAATCTTTTGCCATATACTGTCAGACGTGGACTACATGCTTCGAATGGTTTTGGATTCCATTTACTGTCTTTTAACGAATCATTTTGCAAGACTCAAATGTATGACATCATATAAAACGACAATTAACAATTAAAACTAGTATTTATTATAAAACTAAGTAAATTTTATATTAATGCACATGAAAAGTTCAAAATATTAATTTTCCTAATTTGCATCCCAAGGTTTTCTTTAGATTGTACAATCATAGTTATAATCACTGTATATTCATCTAATTATTTGAACAAAAATGAAGAGAATAGTAGAAGGTATTTAACTAAAATTTTTCTCTTTTTCTATCTAAGATTAATATGATATCAGAGTAGATTGCTCCTGTGTTAGTCGTTGGTACCTCGAAATGATAGATTATGTCACATATTAGGTGTTAAATTAGTCCACACGTGAAGGAAATATGTTGAAATATAAAGTAAGAGTTTGTCCGCATGAAAATAATATATGACCTTGAGCATGCCTATAAGCTTAGTGAGTTACTCCTCTTATCATTAATTAGTTTTTAGATAGAACCTCATTTGAACTTGTATGTGCTTACTTTATTTAAGCTCAATCTTATAAAATTTAACAAGAATACAAATAAAAGATCTCAACAACAATAAAAACTTCTAGTAGAAATCTCACTAATACGCGAAATCTGAAAAAGTATATTAGTACACAGCCTTAATGTTTCCAAATAGCCCAAAATAAAATATCTCACATAATGAAATCTTTTTCCTTCTCGTAATCTTTTAAACATTTTCTTTTGAGTCATATATATTATATTTAGCCTAATTTTTTAATATATAGTATTTACTTTTTAGTTATTTAACCTAAATATTTATTTATTTAGTGTAATATTTCAACGGGAATTTCATTTGATTATTGTTGTTATATTATAGCTAAAATATGAAAATAATTTTAAGGATTTAAAAAATATTTTATGTCACAAATCTTGTAATAAGGCGTAACTTTTTTTATACTAAGAGTCTATAATTTTAGCTATAATTAATTCTAATTTTTTATTTGAGTTAGGAAA
>JAOTJB010000209.1:5282694-5301024 GCA_027123815.1 Erythroxylum minutifolium
GAGCTTAGGTAGAGGACGTAGGTCTTAGCACCGAACCTCTATAAAAACAGTGTTTGCCTTTCTTCCCTACTCTGTTTCATTTCAATTTTGATTATTTATTTTGTGTGTTCTAATTCTTTGTTTTTTTTTAGCACTTTACAAAAAACTTTAAAAGATCTATTCAACCTCCCTTCTAGATCGTTTTCAAATTGTGGTTTATTTGAACCCATAATCACTTCAAATAGTCGTTAGAGACACAAACTAGCATTTACAATGGCCAGTTTTTGGCACATTTGGCTAGTCGATGCCCATTTGGGTGGGGTATCAGCTAACCAAACCCTTAGCTGAGTACCCAATACTCTTTACTTTTAGAAAACATCATCGGGTAGTCAACCAAAACACTTCAACTAACCCATGACCCATTGGTCAATTATTGGCTAGTTAAATGTCTAGCTAGTGCAAAACCACCCATTCTATTTGTAAAAATTACTAGATTAGGCCAATTGAATCAAATCTTAGGTTAGGCAAACTCCTACATAAACCAATTTTCAGAAGCATTTGAAGTAATCAATTTTCAAGCAGTTAAAGTTTTTCAAAAGCATCAAAACACCTCATTTTGACAATAAATTGATTTAAAACTATTTTAAAATTTCCTCTAAGTTTTTTTGAAGAATAAGAATCCTTTTAAAAGTTCAAAACAAAATTTATCCCAATTATAAAGGGTTTATGCATATACTTTACACATAAATGATCATACAATGATTGAGTCCCTAATTCGTTGAATGACTAAGAAAAGATTTCGAGAAAGATTAAAATGATTTGTTACACATGGAATGACTTTATTCTTTTATGTTTTTGGTTTATCTGACTTAAATTTCCTTGGCTCTCGTGAATTGTATTTGGTACTTCACTTTGTTCGTATTGATTCTTCGAACACTTTTGTCTCCCATTGAACCCAAGCTTTCACCTTTTTTGAATCTTTGACAAATTAACTTACTAATACTGCTAAATATAAAAATACTACAAAACAACATATTTTGTTATCATCAAAATTTTGAGTTAGAATTTTACTTGGTCCAACAAAAACATCTCATTATAATTATCTGTCTAGTTAAGAGGATATGTACTATATTTTATTTTAAATCCTAAACACCTAAGATATTCATATTTTTATTGTAGGATAATGTCATTCTTTGGTAATACGTACGCGAATGTGTTTTTGACATATTAAGAACTATTTTATGATTTTTTTAGAATTTGTGACAGCTATTGCTATGAACTCATACAAGGTAGTATTAACCTAGAGATAAGTAAATGTTATGCATGATTGAGTAGGTATTTTGCAACCCATAAATAAGCATTCTTCTTGCCTAAATATTGCAGGTCCATAAGTGTGTTGCTGATGGAGGAAAGGTGCTTATACCTACATTTGCACTAGGCAGAGCTCAGGTATTTCTTTCTTTAGGAAATAAATTTTGTAGCTACTTGAATACAATTTATTTTAATGTGGAGGTTAATATTTGTTCTTTTATTTATAAAGATGTTAACATTGTGGGTTAGTCATACGTCTTTAAAGTAGAAACGTACTTTTTTCCTTGTTTCATATTATGTTATGAATGTCCACTTAGTAATGAATGAGACTCATTGTTTCATATTGTGTTATGAATGTGCACCTAGTAATGAATGAGACTTCGTGGAAGAAAACATTAAACTAGAAAATTATTAGGAATAAATGGAGCAATATATATAAGGGATGCCAATAATCATACATTAGAAAGAAATACAAAATTCCTAGAGTTAACAATACTATTCAATATTAGAGTATGACCTCAAAACTTCTTCATTGTTCATTCCCTGATCCCATTACTTCCCATTGTATATTTTAAGTTACATCTCTTTAAAAGAGATTTTGTTCCTACAGTGATTGAAGGATATTCTAGTAAAGAAAAGCTAAACTATTCGGAACACCTCAATTGATGTATGAAGTTAGAATATTGGTATTGGTGAGTGAATGGAATTAAAACTAACGATAATTGGTTAAGTTGGTTGAATTCCATCTTGGTGAAGTTGACAGAATCTAGAGTTTTCATCATTTCTAGGCTTTTTATATAAACTATGAGCAATAAGAAAAACTTTTCAATTGCTTCAACTTCCCGTCTCAAGATCTGTTTCATAAACATGGAATAAATGTTAGCACTCGATAATACTTTTATGCTGAAATGTAAAGTCAAATTGGCAAAAAAATCGTAATATTATGAAGATTATCTTTAAAAAAAATTAAAAAAATCTGCATATTTTAAAGGTAGATTACAAACTCTAATAAGATTTCTAATTAAACAAAAAAATGCTAAAAATAAGTAAAAAGACAAATAACTTTAACATGCACTTAAATTCTACACTCCTTTTGATTGTGCTTTAGACACTTAGTTTGATTAAAGAATCATCTACTACACATTCCAATATCAGTCCCTTCTATTTGAGAAAGCCTCAACCTTAAAGTTACCTTGGACATTTGAATATAAGGCATCATTTGATAAATGATATGGAAAAATATTCACCACATTCCACATCAATCCCGTCCACTTAAGCAAAAGTCGGCATCAATTTACCTTAAACATATAATATAAAGGATAATTTAATGAATGAAGTGGACAAATGTTCTTTACGTTAAATGTTTTGGAATTTCTCATGTTATCTGACAGGTTTATAGCAAAGGTGTTGTCATTAATCTTCTTCAAGTACTACTATTACCTATTATTTCTTTGTTGCAGTAAGTCCTTATCAGAGACCTTTCTTTTTGTACAAACACCGCCTCTTGATCTCCAATTCCAAAATCCTGCTTCTTGTGGTCTTGATCTACTGATTTCTTGTACTTGACAGACGCTTCCTTTAATTTTGTATCACTTTAGCCTAGTTTCACTGAGCTTCTCCTTGAAATAAGCTACTTGTCTCTTTTTCTGAAAGAGAACATTCTCTGATGCTAAAGAACTTAAAGTTTATAGACGAAACAGAAGAGGCCAAATCATTCAACCACAAGCTTTAATTTGGTGAAATAAAGAGTGGGAGTTGAAGTGACAGCAAGGACAACTAGGGCTGAAATTTACTTTATGTTGGGTTTTCCTTATTAGATAGGAAATAAAATTAGATACATTGTTCCAGTTGTTAAGGACTTAAGCTTATTTACAATTAGAATAAGGGTTTCAAAAACATTTTTTTATGTGTGCACTCAGCCCTTCAATAAAATAAGACTTGAAATTTTCCACAAACTTGAGTTTCAACTAGAAAATCTGATACTTTTTTCTAAGAGGGACTCTTAGACTCTATGAGTGATTATTAGTTCTCTACCCTATATTGTTTGTTTCCTCACTAAAATTCCCACACTTTTAGCTTGAAATTCCAGCAACTAAAAGCCTAAAACTCCGGCCATATGAAACTTGAAATTCCAGCAACCTAAACGAAATATAATGAACCTGAAATTCGAGCACCCAAGTTTTGTGAGTTTTGGCTACTAGTTTGATATCTCTTTTATTTATCTCCTCAAACATTGTTATCTTCATGTTCAACCTCAAATAGTGCATCAAAATTTGACAAGGCTATCACAAGAGTGTTACGCAACTTCTTTTACAAACCAAAAGTAGTTTCAATTTCTTTCCACTTGAACTTCTTTTTTTCTAAATCTTCTGCACCTCTTTAATTTTTGTTCTTGCCACTTTCTCTTTCTTATGTCCATCACTGCATGTAAGGTTATCTTGGAACTATTTACCATTACTCCCCCGCTTCAACTCTTTAGTAGAAAACTCAAGCCTTTTTCTGGCCGGCCGATTGAATTCGAACAAGCAGAATCGTAAAATTTATACTGACTCTAAATTCTAGTGGTCCTGCAAAAAATGATAATAAATCCCGGCGGTAATTCATTAATAAGGAATTAAATAATTAATATTCAAATAAAAATAAAATAAAATAAAAAGGGCAAACCCACTCCAATTAAGGAAAAAAAAAATCAATATCCTTTATCCCCTTTGTAATTGTTGCAAGGATATTGTAGCTTATTCTTCAACATTAGTTCCGACCTAAGCTCCTATTTTGTCTCTAATGATTGGCTTCTTGTCTCCAAATATCTAGTCACTTGCTTCCATTCAATCTCCCTCAAGTAATTCCCCTCTTAGCCTTAAATTCTATAATCCACTCATATACAAATTTCTAACCCTAATGGCATCTTTGATGCTATTGAAACAAATGTATCAAATTTTGGGGGAAGAACTTCCTCCTGTAATAGTTGCGTCATGACACTTTGGTTCTGACTTGTGCTTTTCCCTCACAGTACCTTTTGGATTGCAATCTTTCTCACCATGAAAATGCTCCATCCTTCAATTTCATGTTGGAAGTTTCATTCTTTATCATTTTGTAATCTCCATATACTATGAAAACCTGTCTACTTCTGAAATCCAATATAAAAATTCTTATAATCAAATTTTCTTCAAAGGAATATATACCTTTAATTTGATTTTGTTGGTATCTTTGTCACCATAGTCATTAATTTTGTATTCAACATTTCTTACAGGTTTTGTGAAGAAATCATCATCTTGATATGAATCTTCAGTATTAACCTGTCATTCATGTCCATATACAGAACTTATCTATCAATATACTATCGAGAAGCTAAATCTTCTAAGATTTTATTGGCAACTACAATTAAAGCGTCAAATTGATTTGTAATTTCTTCAAAGTATCATTCTAAATGACAAAATCTGGTTTCCATTAGAAGCTCTGAATGCCACCTTGAAATATTGCAAAACAAATTGCAAGGTTTGAATTATCTGATCTCCATCATAAGATACTTCAACCTACACCTACACCTACACCTACGTCATTTGCTATTACAGTGAATGAGTTCTCTTGCTTTTATAGAGCCTGACATGGCATATAAGCATGAAATAAAGATTAGTTCCCAATTATACTTTTAGGATTTCATAAACAAATTTATCAGAATGTTGAAACGTAAACTCAAATAAGGAAAAAAACTTCGTAATATTATCAAAGTTGGCTTCTAAAGGAAAGAGAACCACATATTTATGCAATAGTGATTGTAACCCCCTAACAAGTTTCGTAATTAAATAAGAAAAATAAATGTTATTTTATGCAGATTGGTTGAAATTTTTTCTTTTGATGGGGCAAATAAGTGTTTTTATTGTAAGTTTATCTTTTCTGCAAAAGAATGTAATTTCATGTTTCAATTCTTTCTGATTTTCTGTAATTGATTTGGCTTGTTGCAAAATGTATCATATAGTAGGTCTTAATTGTTATTAGGTTTTACACATCTTATATTGTTCTTCTATAGGACAAGTTTTGGTCCTCTTTCATTATTTACTATATTCTCCAATCAGGAACTCTGTATATTGTTGGATGACTACTGGGAGCACATGAATCTAAAGGTTCCTATTTACTTTTCTGCAGGTATCACTTATGTGTTTATCTTTCCTTCCATGTGTTTCAGTGAGCATGTTATCCTGATGTTTTGAGTGCTAGCTTAAACTTTTGGGATAAGCAGTTTTTTTATCTGCTCAGTTGCTGAATGAGATTGCAAGTGTCTTCATCCTTTCTTAACACCACTTGGGAATGCATTTTTAATATAGTTTTTTATTTCTAGCTCTTCTAATGATCTCGATGTTTATTTTGCAGGCTTGACTATTCAAGCAAATATGTACTACAAAATGCTTATCAAGTGGACCAGCGAAAAGATCAAAGAGACATATGCTACACACAATGCATTTGAATTTAAAAATGGTACTATGGTAGTTCAATTTGATGTTTCTTGCGTGTAGAATGTGAGTAATTTTCTGGATGTCTAGTTGCTGCTCGTTATGGGGAACAGAAAGCCAAAGTCCCTCTAGTGAACCTTTTCCTTTTAGTATGATATCCAGTCAAGCTAACATGAGCGGTGACAAGACATGTTTAGAACGTCTTCAGTTTTCCAATACTTTATTATAATCAGAACCATAGCTTTCCCTCTTCAATTTGTGTTGTTCAGTTACATGACTATTCAGATGCAAGTTTATTTTCTTTTCCTTCCTGAAATGCTTCCTCTTACTTTTAGTATGGTTCCTGCTAGAGTCTCATCTGCAGATGGTAATACTCTACCTGGTTCTGGAACAATAGCAAATAGTATACCTGATGTTTGTTAACAGAAGTTTTCTTTGCAACATAGAGACACATATTCAGGTGTTCCATCAATAACTCATTGATTGGCATGTTGTAGTTCACAACTTTGAACGCTCTCTAATAAATGCTCCTGGACCATGTGTCCTTTTTGCAACACCCGGGATGATCAGTGGTGGTTTTTCACTTGAAGTGTTTAAGCATTGGGCTCCTTCAGAGAAAAATCTCATCACATTGCCTGGGTAAGGTACTTCAACTCTTCCCTTGTTCCTTTTCTGGAGATTACTTGAAAAGCTATCATTAGCCACCAGTTCCATCCATGAAAACAGAGTAGCAAATTCCCATGCATAGGATTTTAAGCTACATCTTGTACATAATACATCTGAAATTGTACTCTTTTAACTGCTTAATATGTTTATAATAATTAATATGGAAGGGAAAAGAAACGAAAGAAATAATGTAAGGAAGAAAAGTTTCTCTGCTTTAGCAATTAGAGCCCTTAAATTCTATTGTTTACGACATTTTATATAGCACTAAACATGTGTTAGATTTCCTTGAATCTCTTAATTAGACATGATGTCATTCTATTATGTTTGGTTGCAGACCCTTTCTGCTCTATTTGGTAAAATAAAACTCGTCTGAAAACAATCATCCAATCATTCTCTTGAATATTTAGTAATTCCACATATTTAATTGTATAAACCAGATAAAAAGTATAAGCTAGGCGTCTATAGTGCTTTGAAAAATCAAAATGGAAGCATTTCTTTTGGGTATCTTTGCATTATGTATACAAGACAGAAAGTTTGAGAGTTTCTTTTAGTAAAGCTGAACACGGAGGTCTGATGACCATGTTTCAGTTAGAAACCTATCATAATAATTCCCATGGTTACAGGTCCTACAATTATATTAACCGACTTTGTTTGGGAAATTTATAGATATTGTGTGGCCGGAACAATTGGCCACAAGTTGATGTCAGGAAAACCAACTAGAGTTGATTTGGACAAGGACACCCAAATTGACGTGCGGTGCCAGGTATATGTTCATCTCCTCTGTCTTTGAACTTTGTGTTTGTTGACACAATTTGATGCATCTCAAAGAAGATAATATCCTGCATTCTCTTTAAAAACAAAGGTATTTTTTGGGTTGTCGGTTGGGGGGAGCGAGCGTGGAGGTTGATTGCATTGTGCATGCATGTGCATGTGTATGTTGGGAAATGGCCAATGTTTTCTATTTTGTCCATCTGTAGAACAGTCCTGATAATATGCTTAATCTTACAGATTCATCAGTTGTCCTTCAGCCCGCATACAGATGCCAAAGGGATTATGGATCTAGTAAAGTTTCTCTCCCCTAAGCATGTGATACTGGTTCACGGCGAAAAACCTAAAATGGGTACCCTTAAAGAAAAAATTCAGTCTGAATTGAAGATCCCTTGTTATGTTCCTGCAAATGGTGATACTGTGTGCATTCCTTCAACCCTCTTTGTGAGAGCACAAGCTTCAGACACGTTTATTCGCAGTTGCACAAACCCTAATTTCAGATTTTTAAGTTCGAGCTGTGAAGATGAATCGATGTCACTGATAGGAAACCCAAATCCCATTTCTAGACTGTCGGTACGTGACGAAAGAGTTTCTGAAGGGATTTTGGTTATGGAGAAGAGCAAAAAAGCAAGAGTCATACATCAAGATAACCTTTTGCTCGAGTTGGGACAGAAGAGACAAGAGCTCCAATTTGCTTATTGTTTCCCTGTACATGTTGACAGATCGGAAGAAACTCTGAAGGAACACCCTTTTACAGCACTTGATGTCCTTGGTCCCTCGCATAAACGCCGTCTGGTTCAATTAGTGTGCACTAAGCTTTCAGATCAACTTTCTGAAGTGGACCTTCTTAACCATGGGGAGCATCTTCAAGTTGAGTCCTTCAGTGCATGCATATGCTTGAAAAACAACTGCCATCATCGAGTATTCGATAGTTCTCGAGAAAGCTCAGTTTCATTGTTCTTTTGCTGCACCTGGTCTGCAACAGATGAAAAGCTTGCATGGGAGATAATTTCAGCTATGAAGAAGTACACTTTGAGCATCAATTGACTGTTCAGAAGATTAGTTTAAGTACCGTCATGGAAGTATGTTATAGTAAGAGCAGTTGTTTACTCAAAGAATCTGTTAAGATGCACTGGAAGGATCAATTACTGAAATGTTCATCTCCCAGGATGCTGTCCAGGAACTGCTTGGCATGGAGCAATCAAGTGTCTAAACTCCTTGTACGTTCGGTAACAAGCTGTCTAGCATAGTTCTTTCTATAAGTTGAGTTTTGATGTTTACTCTTGCATATTCTGTCAAAATATTAAGTCACGATGTGTACATACTCGAGCTTTGATTTAGACAGATTGAGAAATGATTCTGTTATACTCGATCTTTGATTTGCATTTCGAGTTACTCTTGGATAAACAGAGTTGGGGAAAAAAGTATGGAGTCTTGCTTTACTCCATAGTTAGATGTTTCAATGCTTCTTACGAGTAAAAACTGTCAACAAAAAAGTGCTGAAGTTCGTCGTGAAACACGAAAACAACATACAAGGCAAACTCTTGACAAGACCACAACAACTCGTACTTATACAACTACTTGTCGAAAAGGATGCTTATGACAGTCCTAAACAACTGACCTCTCTTGTTATTCAGAGCTTCTCTCACACCCTTCTCATCGAGCTCCAACCCTTTAGCCTTCAACTCCCTCAGAAACTCCCTAGCCTCCTCAACCTTGTGCTCCCTAGCAAAACCCTCGAACACCGCCGTGTAAGTAGGCGCACTGGGTCGCATTCCTTTGCCCATCATCTCAATCACGTACTTGGTGGCCTCACTCAGCTTGCCGTCGTTAGCCAGACCCTTGATAAGGACTGCGTAAGTGTAAGCATTTGGAGAAACCCCAGAAGCAAGCATGCGGAGGAAGACCCTGTGAGCCTCCTTGGACTGGCCACCGCCGGCGTTGGTGTAGGCTTCGATGACGGCGGTGTAGGCCACAACGTCGGGCATATGACCCTTGTCCTTGATTTGAGAGAAAAGCTGGAGGGCTTCATGGGTGCGTCCGTCTTTAGACAAAGCGTCGAACATCTTGACTGCATGGTTGATGAGGCCACCATCGGAGCGCATTTTGTGGAAGATGAGTTGGAGATCTTTGGGGTCGTCGGGATCTTCGATAGTGGGCTTCTTGTTAAAAGGGTCGTAAGGGGGTGGTAGTTTTGCGGTGTCGATTTCGTTTCTAAGATTAACATTTTTGTCCTCGTGCTCGGCATCAGAATCAGAATCAGAATCGGAAAGGGAAAAATTAACCTTAGTGTTGACGATTTTTTTGTTAATGGTGGTGGGTTCAGAAGAGAAGCGTGTAACTACTGAGAGTTGGGAGAGAGGAGGAGGAGGAGTGCAAAGAAGAAGCAAACGACGTCGAAGTAGAGAGTGAGGGATAGAGAGCAAGGAGCGACAGAAAGCCATGAAGTTTAACACAAGTATCAGTGAAATGCAATTGGTTAATAATATTATAAGATGGCAGGATCCTGAATTGAATGTGTCTCAGCTGAAAAATGCTTAACAGGACTAGTGGGTTAATTGCACCGTGAAGCACCAGAGCGAGTTTGGCCTTCTGGATTCGAACCTGAAACGTCTAGGCAACTCAGGACGAAACTAGCTCTAAATGTTGAACTCTAATATTAGGAGCTCCTATTTTTCGTATTTTCGAGATTGGTAGAGGATGTAAATCGCGAGATGTGCCTCAACTGACCAGAAATTTGGACTTACCTACTGATCTCACACGGGATCTCTCTCTGAACAAAAACCGATATGAATAACTACGTGGTCTATTTAATCATCTAACTCTCATTAACCCAATCCAATTATTTTTATCTAACTCGCCCTCTTGGTTCGTTACCGAAATATGCAAAAATCGAAGTTAATCACAACACTCAATCAATAAAACACAAAATTAACTATATTAACATTAATTCAAAGTAAAATCTTAAAGGAAGAGTTAGAACATCATCAACAATCCAAAACCCATCATCATACAATTCATTTCAATCTTATACATTAAATGAAAAAAAAGAAATGGAAAGGAAAGGAAATAGAACATGGATCTAACGATCTAGCAAAGAAGCAACGTTAGAAGACTACCTAATTCAGAATGCAGCAGTGTCGAGCCTTGCTTCTTCTTCTTCTCTCTCTCTCTCTTCTTTTCTCTCTCTTTTAAACTTTACAAACATGACAAAATGTAGAAGCTCCCTAGGGTTACATTATTAAGTCTTATATAACATTTCCAATTAAGGCAACCCTAGGGTCTTTTCCGGGTCTGAAAGGTCCAAAAAATTTCTCGAAAACTCAACTACGGACTATAATCTACTTATCTATCATGCAGGCCACGATCATAGCCTTTAGTGGCAAGATCGTGACCAAGAGATTTTTGCTTCTGTTACGATCGTGGCATATTATAGCCCATAATGCCACGATCATATCTCCCTGTAGCAACTTCTGTCACGATCATGGCATATTCCCTGCGATCATGGCTCCTTGCCCTTGCTTTGATCATGATCATGACATATTTGCCAGATTTAGGGCCCTAGGTTATTTCTTGAGTTTTCTCCGAATCTCATTCAATTGTCCTAAGACACTAACAAATACATCAAGGCACCTCATAACTATAAAATTGAAGCTCAACATTCATAAATATAAAATTGAAGCTTAACATCATGTTCCAACCTAAAAAACATTTAAAATATAGATATTTACTAACTAATACAACTATAACCTAAACAGACACTAAAAAATCAAATTAACAACTAAAAACTCACTAAACTAACCACAAAAACATGATGCAATCTACATCTACTAACATCCACACACTTAAATGTTTGTTTGCCGTTGTTGTGTCTAGTTTTTATTGCTTTTAATTTCCTTCATATTTTGATTTTGGTTACAAATTTTTGTGAGTTGATCCAAATGAAAGAAAAATTAAATGAAAATAGTGTAAATATTGTATGAATGTTGATTGGATTAATTTGTGAATTTTGCATTACATGAAAAAAATTATAACAATAAGGATGTCACTGTGCAGGTGGTGACTAATTTTAGTCACCATCATGCAAGTGGTGACTAATTGGTCACCACGTGCATGGGTGGTGACACTTTTGTTACCTCCATGCATAAGGTGGTGACAAATTTGTCTTTAGTCACCACGATGCAAGCATATGCACGGGGGTGACCAACCTCAATAAGGTGATAAATATAGTCACTACCTTGCAAATTCTCATGCACTGTTTTTAACCATTTGTTTTATTATATGGTAGTTGTAGGTTGAAAGGACACGAAAACTAAACCTAGATGAGGCTACAAATAGAAAGGATAGGATGGTGTCACCACCATCTATAATTCAATTCTTCATTTTATAAATAGACAGACACATTTGGGAGGCAAACAGACACATAAAGAGAAAGAAGAGAGAAGTAGAAAAGAGAGATAAAGTGATAGAGGCTGAAAGCATGAGCTGGAGCTGAATCCATTGAAGTTAACTAACCATTCGGTTAGCTGAGAACAAGTTGAAGCAAAAGGTGAGAGCTAATGCGGGAAGCTTAAGAGGGCAGGAGACCAACCGTACTCTCTCATCTGATCCTTGTTTGCTCATTCTATTTTTCATTTGTTGCTTAGTTTCTTGTTTATTAACTGAACTTATTACTTGCTAGCTTAATCGACTTTTATTTGTTTTCTTTTCGTAGTTCATTTAGTATTCATTTTTTATTGCTTTGATACTTCTGTTGAGTAACAAAGGACTAAAATATATGGAGATGATGAACTGTGTTTATGTTATGATAGTTTGATCTCTTTTTCTCAAGGCTTAATGTAGCTAGTTTAGTCAAATATACATGATTGAGAGATTTTGTTATTGTCTTTTGTTTTATATAGATTCTGAACTGAATGGATGTAATAACATGACCAAACTTTGCATCATTTTGATATTAAATGAAGGACAAAGAGGAGAAGTTTAATATAGAATGAGAAACTATAGACGCTTAGCTTAAGAATTAGAAATATATTAACCTAAAAGATAATTAGTAGCTGAGTTTTCATAATTAACTCGGGTGATAACTTGTCGAACACAAAAGTTAGATTTCTTAATTATTCGAGTTGATCTTAGAGCCAAACTGTTAATTTCGATAATACAACTATCCAATCATTTTCCCTTAATCATGCATAGGAGATTAAATTAGTGAAATTAATTCTTAAGAATTTTCCACTTCGATTTCTATTCGTTTTTGCTTCCGATTGAATCAATTTATTTTTCATTTCAAATGTGTGATTTGCTTTAAAGTCTTTCACTCAAAAAATTAGGATAGAGTATTTAATATTGCATTTATTTTTGTTTTTTGTTCAAAATTAATTTAAACGAACCAATTTCACCTCTGTAGGAGACAACCTTGGGTAATCACTACAATTACCTCGTATACTTGCGAGTAGGATGACCTAGGTAATGTTTAGAACTTTTTGGGCACAATAGTCCTCAAGAAAAAAAATATCAACAACCAAAACACAAAACACGCAAATGCGATAATGAGGTAATGATATTTGTCTTAACGAAAAGAATTTAACTTTGAACACATTCCCTCAAGTTGTTCTAACTTATTAAATTGTGAAATATGTGTCTATATACCTTGCATACACACATTGATAATTATTTGGTCAAATCAAAAGTATAGCTATTCCTAATTAAGTTTTCATGAAAATTAAGTTATTAACAAGTTTGGTAGGTTTTTAATTGAAAACATTCTTTTTGTTGATTTTTAAAGACATGAGCCTACTCTTTTTACGAGGAGGCAAAAATTTGTAATGAATGTCGATCCGATTACTCAACTAGGTCATGTTGTTATTAAGGGGCTTAGTTAGATTGTCATTGTAGTCTTTTGATGCGAAGGCATACATTTATGTTGCGTATCGATTCGATTACTCAACTATATCACATTTTTAACTAGCCACTGGCTCTAGTCATAACCTGAAGGCCAACGGAATAGTTATTTCATTGAAATTTATACTTTTTTTGCCTACCTTATTGTTTCTACTAATTATTCTTATGAAAATATACTAGTAATGCCACTTATTTGCTTGACCTAAATTTATAAATGTATATGGCAACTTCCTATGATGGATAGACTAACATCATATCCTAATTAACCAACATATTTAGCCCTAAGTAACTTAAGTCACTAATTTCATGAGCTAATAGGTCTTAGCAACTTAAAATACTATATTCACAGCTAAATTAATCCTGTTAAATCTTAGCCATTTCCATATTCACACAATTTATATATGTAGACCTAAACAAACTAGCATACATAATGTAAAATTCACACTCAAAGTAAAAACACACAATCCTCACCACACTTGAATAACACATTGTCCTCAATGTGAAAATGGCACACACAAATACATAAGAAGGGGAATAAAACAAAATACAAAAAGCATAAGAACATAAATAACAATAGAAACTAAAAGAGAGGGGTTAGAACACAAAACTATCACAGCAACTGAGGCAGGGATGGTGTCAGAGGTGGTAGTTGAATGCCTTGAGCCTCAATGTATTGATGAATACGACATATAGCCCAGCTCTAGAGTCATTATGTATGGGCCATCTCCTTCATCATCTTGGAGTTTTCTAAAAGTGTGTCTGTGAATGTTTTGGTGTCGTCGGAGATAGCAGCCAGCATCTTCTTCCAACCAGTTTTTCTTCTTCCTCCTTGTCTCCGGATGATTGAATCCTCTTCTTATTGCTACTATCCTAAACTTGAACTTGCCTACCCTACCCTGGTCTTTACATGGGATTTGGCAATAATATCCCAAAGTTCCACATTATGGGACCTCAAGATTTTTACTCGCCATAAGTAATAAAACTTCATGAACTTATGATGATGGATATTTAGTCTATTGTAATTGACATCATAATACTGAACAATGGTTTATACCAAGTAACCCATACCTAAATTATTGCTTCTCTTACGTAGAGTAGCAATAATTGCATTAAAAATGTAGGTAGAGGTGCATAATAGGATACTATGATCCATGCACCAACACTAAGAAAGTGCTTTTTTTTAACATTTGTTGGTTTTGATTTTGTCAAATACCATTTGACACATAAATTTATGCAGTAACAAATGATCATGACTTCTGATTTTGTTATTGTAGGCATTTTTGGCATCGAATTGCTCCATCCCAGTTAATTTGTTCTAATAGTAGGTAGCACAAAAATCATCGTGCTATTCCACTATGGATGACTCAAGGAAACTGCAAATTTCACATAAAGTTTCATAATAAAGTTCCTAAGGTTGATCTTACAACCTAAGCCTCATATCCATTGAGTTACTCGATTCATATTGAAGAAAAGTAAAGAATTCTTAGGTTAGTTCCTGGTAAACAGGATATTGAAAATGTTTGAACTGACCCCACTTAATTCTTTCACCTAGGTTCTCAACTTTGTCTCTCAAAACTATGCTATCCAATGTATCAAAATCAAAGTATTTAGGAATTATTGTTTTTTAATTCTAAAAGAGTGAAGTCGAATACCTTCCACTTCTGAATAGATTAGGAAGGGTGCTCCGAAATATGCCGCATGTTCCTTAAATTCTATTCGAAGATTGGGTGCATTTAACTGTCTACTTGATGCGTGACATTGGGAATGAGAGTGAGCGAAAGTTTGAGAGAATGAAAGAGATGACAGTCGGTAGGGAGAAGGGAGAGCGTTTAGAGGTCTTAGGTTTAAAGAGATAAAGTGAAAATAAAAGTGATTGAAAGAAAAATGTTTTATATGAAGATATAGATAAGGGAAGAATAAAATTGTAAAAAAACTAGCTAAAAATCGTGTGAAGTTGATACCCTACTGCAAGCCACGATCGTGGCCCTTAAGCAAATGATTTCCACGATCATCTCTAGTGGCCATGATTGTGGCAGGAGACTTTTCCTACATTTGCTAAATTTTTTTCTTTTCCTCATTTCACCTCCAAAATCCTTCCCTAACCTCTTATTTGCACTTATCACTACATTGTGCTTTCCTTCCCTAGCAATCCTAAGTCAACATTGATCATCTACTCTTCCATGACACTTATTTGGAAACAAAACACAAAAATCATGGAATTCTAAACTATCTAAAACTAAAAGGAAACAACAAGCAATTAAAAACTATGGGTTGCCTTCCATGCAGTGCTTCTTTTAATGTTAGTAGCTCAATGTATGTTCTTCTCCTTTTATGGTAGCTTAAGAGAATCCTTCAATAGTGGCTCAACTATGGAGCTCATAAAATGTACGTGTGCCACCTGGTTGTTCACGCTATCGCCTTCCTTCTTTCGATTCTCTCTTCACCTTCTCTACAAGATTTTTCTTTCCTAATGAACACTTTCATTCATCATTCTTCTCTATTTCTCCACCAAATTTTGTCCTCTTCATGATGGCTATGGTTAGGATAAGATTTTTTTCATTCTTTTTTATGATGAAAGACACTTGTTCCTCTCCTACCCTTAGAATTAGTTTGCCTACTCGAGGATAATTGGGGTTTCCATGTCTTCTTCTATATCCAAAATGGAGAAGTTCGTGGGAAAGGTAAGCTTTTCAACTTGAAGGTACACACCTTAAATGATACCTTTTGTACGATGAATTGATCTGTTTGCTATTTTTACTAGTATCTTAGTGGGGACTATCTCTTTGACCCCCCAATTGTAGATATAAGGTATATGACATCATGTTTATGCTGACTCTGAAATCAGCAAATGCTCTATCCATTTCAATACCCTTAATAATGCAGGGGATATAAAATTTCCCAAGGTACTCCTTATTTAGTGGGAGTGTCAATTTCCTTCCCTCCTCCAAATCTTTTTTCACTTCCCCTCTTATCGATTCCATCATTGTGAGTCGTACTTCCAACTACTTAAATCATGTCTACAACTTCATTTATCTCAACTTCTTTAGATTTTCTCGTTGCTCTGATTAGAAATGGAATTGGGGGTTGGTATTTTTTGATCTCAGGCAAATTGTAATTTAACAATAAAAAGCCTTCTTTATTCTCTTGCATTTCTACCTTTCCTTTGTTCTTGCATGGATTTGACTTTAGTTGTTCTAAAATGGGGTAAGTTTTTACGTCGATTCTCCTTGATTTTTTATACTTCATATTCACTTTGAAGAAAATTCTAATCAAGCCTTTTCTTATCCTTTCCTCTATTGTCTTTAGCTTAACTCGGTTACTCCTCGGTGGCCTGGATAATGGCCATGATTCAATTCCTTCGAGTTAGACTTTGTTTTACATTAGAGTCTTCCCACAATTCTGGCTGATAATGCTTTTATTAGTTGACCTACTTGGACTTCCAAATTATGAATTAAGGAGATGTGATTTTTTGTTACTTTCTCAAATTTGCCTTCGAGCCTCTCATAGGCCTCCTCTATTCCTCCAATCTTCTCTAAGATTTTATTTAGTTTAGCGTCCATAGAGTTTGGTTTCTCCTGTTGGAAACTGGTGGCACTTACTGCTTCAACTGGCCTCCACCATTGTTTGACCACAAAAAATTAGGGTGACTTCTCTAACCAGGATTATATATGTTCGAATATGGATTGTTCCCTCCTCCTCTACTAAACTATGCTCCTATATACTTCAATTGCTCTACTTCACCTTCTTCATTAGGAAACAAGTGATAAAATCATGGTCCAATTACCGACATAGCTCGCATTTTTGGTTGAATGGCCTTAACTAAAGTAGAAGATGATGCTTTGATGTTGTTTAGTTATCGAGTCAATAGCTAATTTTTGCTTGCATTTCGATCATTTGTTCAACAGCTATAACTCCTTTCTACTCTCAAAAAGTTGCTAGTTATTTACTTCTTTCATGCAACCACAAACAATTGTTACTAGCTATCTCTTTTAGAAGCTCTTCTGCTTCATCAACAATCTTTCTCATTAGCGATCTTCCTAACGCAGCATTAATTGTGCCACTCATAGGAGGTGTTACTGTAGGGTTTTGATTATGCATGATATGCATCACAAATCAAAACATACATAGCAGAAAATAAAACGAAACCCAAAACATACAGAATCAAACATGTACCATTAGATGTAGTAAATCAAAATATGAATAAGAAGTGTGTACATTTCCTGATGATCTCCTTTATTCTTTAATCTCTTCACCACATCAAGTTGTCGTAAACCACAACAATCAAACTAAATCGTCTCTAATGTTGTCCACACGAAGATAGAAGAAAGAAACCTCTAAGGAAATGGCAGAATACACACAAAATTGTTAGCTATTGATGGTATTCTTTAGAGGGTGTTTGTAGAGAGTAAGAGAAGATGATAAACAGTTCACCAAAAGTCTCTCTATTTTCACACAACACTTGCACAAAAATTGGTGTTTTACACCCTTTGACCTTCTTCTAACCCACGACATCATTGGAGAGAGTTAGTGGGAATTAAATAGCCATTGATCCCACTTAATATGCATGAAAACATTCACCCCTTCTTTAAAGGGTAATTTTGTCATCTTACTTAATTAGCAAGATTCACATGTGTCATCTGATTCACAATCAAATGACCCTAAACTACCACACTTGTGTAGCTTATTCATGTATCTCTCATTCTTGGATCACCATTCAAACCATTTTATTTATTCTTCACATCTCTAATAAGTGTGACCATTAGGTTCCTGGTTATATTAGCCACTTGAATTAACACTTAATTCAAGAAAGTCATAAGTGGTATCTATGTAACACCCCATTCCTGCTGAACCCGAACCCGATATCGATGGTGATATCCGAGTCTGTGCCCCATGAGGGTGGTGTGCCACATCACTAAACAGTCAAAGTTGGTATAAATTTTTCTTTTAAAATCACAAACATAAATTACAGAAAATCAATAACCAAAATATTTTACTTTAATTAATAACCATTTGATACAGACAATGAAATGAACAGAAACCTTTTATTAGCCACTTGGGCCCATTTCAAATTACAAAAAAACAACCATTTCCCATTCAGAAAAATTATTACAAACTGTAATCTTTGATTACAAATAATACACATTTTGCGGAAAATACAATTCAATGCACAATTAAAGAGACTCAATGCAGACGCGAACTGATCCCGACCTCTATCCTTCACTTGTATGCTGTAGGTATACTCCCGTTGGCCTTACGGGGT
>JAOTJB010000209.1:5301124-5316440 GCA_027123815.1 Erythroxylum minutifolium
ATTACATATTTCTAATCATATTATACTCTAGGGGCATTTTCGTCATAGCCACTGGTTTTTTGTTCTGTCCCCTGCAACCAAACACATTTCTGTCCTCGAGACGGAGACAATTGTCCCCTGCAACCAAACAGCTCACTGTCTCCAATTTCTGTTCCGTTCCGTCTCGTTCCGTCCCAGCACCATGGGGACAGTAACCAAACAGACTGTAAATGTTGAACTCTAATATTAGGAGCCCCTATTTTTCGTGTTTTCGAGATTGGTAGAGGATGTAAATCGCCAGATGTGCCTCAACTGACCAGAAATTTGGACTTACCAACTGATCTCACTATATAAGGGGCCTAAATTTTAAAAGTTGCCTCCAAGATTCGAACCCCCACTTTACAAATTACCAGCATAGCAAGCACCACACCACTCAAACTTTTGCCAATTGAGTTATGCCCCGGAGGTAGGACGAAACTGGCTCTAATACTACGTCAACTGGTTATTGCTACTTTTTGCTGCATGTTACATCGACCAAGTTTTGACCTTTTCAAGTGGAGGAAGTCCATTGCGCATCTTGCATAACTTTCTTAAGAAAAGTCATCATCTTCAGAAGGGATCCAAAGTTAATTTTGAGATTTTGATTAATTCAATTTAAGATTATTATTATTAGTACTCTTAAATAATTTTATTTACGTCAACTATTATTTATTATTTTCAATTAAAATTTTTAATTAAAAAATTTAGAAAATATATAAAATATGATGATATTTTAAAAAAATAGATCTCATCTTATCATGTGACATACTCGTGATATCATGAGAAATAAAAAATATTAAATTTCTACTAACGTGCCACACGGCCAATTAAGAATTAATTTCAATCAAATTTTTATTAGTTTAATTTTTCATATTAAACCTTTTAAAAATATTAATACTTATTTTAAACATTTTCAAAATGTTGACCTTCAACTATGTTTTGATAAAAATTTTAAAGTCTAAATTACACTTCTTGCCCATAAATAACTTATTTTGATTCTAAGTTTTGCAAACTAGCAAGTAAAATAAATTTAGCATTATGCACCGGATACGTTGATTTTTACTTCATAAATTATATATCTTAAAACAAGAGTTTAGAACTAAGTCGTCGTTGTCGTCAACACTTAATTGAATCCCGCACTAATGCAAGGTTTGAAGAAGTCTAGCAGTACGCAATCTTATCCTTACTTAATAGAGATGTTATTTCTAATAGAGCCACATATAAATGTGACATGAAGATAAAAGGACTTAGAACTAAGTAACATATTTAAATCAATTGATATTAAAAGATTTAACATTATTTGGTTTCTAGTTAATTACGCTTTGCAAATATCTTTAGTGAATCAATTGTGCGATTCAAATTCGCAATCTTGTTTCGTTTTGGCACTAATTACGAAATCAGATCTTTTATTTCAGTTAACCAGTTTCTACTTTATTCTATTAAATTTTATCCATATATTTATATGGGATTAACATAAATATATGAAGAAGATTAAATAACACAAGGTTGAAACACCTTAACAAGGAGAGAGTACTTCAACCTCTTAATTACAAATACTTGATACAAACTCATGTTTTGTGCAAAAGTAAGTTCCATTGTAACACTTAAGTAGGTTTTTTTTTTGTTAGCCTACAAGGTGTTTTAGGAGGGTCTTAACTATAAGAAGATGTTGTTAAGTCATCCACATCTAGACTAATTCTCGCTCGTACCAGGTCAGCGTGTAGAGAGTAAAGTGCTGGCCAAATATATTTCTCCACTTTTAAGACTCTAACTTGAGACTTCTAATTAAAGCATGAGAGTGACACCAACCATATTTGATTAAGTAGTTCTATTTCAAAAAGTGGAAAACACCAGAAAAACAGAACCCAACAAGCAAGTTTATCCTAAGAACAGTCAAATAGTCAATTGGGCAGGGGCTGGTGGGCTTGGTCAGTTTGGAGTTTGAGATGCATCAAACGGTGAATTGCGTCCCCTGTTTTGCGGAATTATAATAATAATAATAAGAGATAATTAATTTTTAATTTTTTAAATTTAATAACTAAATTTTTAAACATTTGAATTAAGTAATTAATTTTTAAAAATTTTGATAATTTAATTTAAAATTTTAATTTTTATTAATGTGATCAATAAATAACATTTACGTTATATTTAATAAACATGTCATATCATCAAAATTAATGATTTAATTTAATTTATACAATAGAAAATTAATTATTAAATTAAAAATTTTAAAAATGTTGATCCTAAATTAAAAAATGTTAAAAGATTAAATACTTTTGAATATATTATCCTAATAATAATTTATTTATTTATAAAAGATAGAAAGTAAAATCAAATATTTTTTAAGAAAAGTATCACCGTCATTGACAATTAGGTTACTTGATGTTATTTTTCAGAAATAGCACAGAAGGTGCCAGGAACAGGTTACCATTGAGTAGCTTTCAATTCGATATCTGTGTAGTGTAGACCCAACTGGTCCTCTTCAAGCAGCAACTGTGTGCGAGCAGTACGTTACAAATGTATAGTTTGACGTATTCACAGGACACGACAAGAGCTTTCAACATCACTTGTTTCGGTGGATATCCATCCAAGTTGCGTTGTTGTCGGCAACACATAACAGGTCAACATCAACAGCTCACATTCTTCTTTTCTTTTCTTTAAAAAAAACCATAAAAGGATAATTATGTAAACACAAGCACCCAGCCTCCACCCAACCTGATTTTAGTCAAAATTCACAGTTTGATTAGCAAATAATAGTCCGCAAGTCAAAGCTGTAGGCTTTTGATTAGAAGAGCATCAACTTGTTTACAATTCTTCGTGTATGTACAGTTCAGTTGAATATCTTAATCATCTCCCAGTCCCACACAAATCAAAAGCATTCCCCTGTAACAGGCGCCCTTTTTAACCAGTATCTGTGAGATGAACACATAAAAAGTACAGTACATAGCTTTGCTTTTGAACTCAACTCTCTTCTGCCATTTTGAAGAAGAGTACTGAATTGGCAATCTTTCTATCAGAAAGTCACATTGGATGCTTTCGATGATATTCTTCCATCATTCACTCATTTATGTACACATTCAAAAAGGCTGAACCCTACCCTACGGCCATGTAAAACACTTTCCATGATTGTTACACCATTGACCCGCAATAGTCCTTACCTCTACTTGCACTATTCAAGATCCCTTTTTGCTTTCCTTGTACCTGCAACTTGCAAGAGAGACCTTCCTTGAAGTCTCTAAGCTGAAGTTCTACACTGTACACCTCTTCAATACTAATACCACAACCCTCAACCAACTAAATTTACTTCCACAAGTATTCTCTTCCCCTTTCCCATGTACATATCTTCACAAAACTTTATTCACCTGAAGAATAAATCAGACGCGTCAGTTCAAGCTGGGAACCCTCAAGGTTATGCAACAAACTATCGGACTATCACATGGAATGTATGCAAACGACCCAACAAATGAATCTTAAACACTGAAAACACAAATTTTGTAATTCCGGAATAACACTAAAAACTCGAATTTTGACGCAATAACCTTTAAATGCTTAGGAATTGCAAGACAGCATAAAACATAAAGCCCTCAACAAGGAATGCTAGTCCTTTCTTTGAAAACCTGAAATCATAACATCCTTAAATACTAATAACTAGAATGCTTGAGAACTGTCTGAAATCATGACATTCTAAATTTGAAAATCAAACTTCTTTTCTTTTTCTTGTTCGATCCTGGGATCAAAGTGAAGTCATTTGGGAAGAGGTATCACAAGTTACTTGAATTAGGTTTTAACCAAAGGGGGATGTTCCTTCATTTTAGGTAATGCCATCTTGCTACGAATCAGGAGCTCAATTGAATTTCATTAAATTACCAGATCTACCTTAGTATACTAGTTTGAATTACCAAAACATCCTTTTTCTTAGGTATATTGTGATCCCAGTAATCAGAATGTACAATCACCTTTCATGGTAGGTATATTGTGATCCCCAAGTTCCACAAAAACCAAACTGCAACAACCAAATAATTCCAACGCAAGTGCATCAAAGTTATAGTAATGCAGGCTTTATCATACATGGACAATGACAAAAGGAGCAGATTTTCGTAAGAAAAGATAGGCAAAGAACTTAAACCTCAAGCTTCCTAAAACATCATCAGTAAAAGTAAAACACTAAGTAAAATGTCCCAAAAGAAAGGGTTGAAACTGATCACTCGATCGACCCACTTAACCAACAATCTCCAACCTTTAGGTGTGAGATCCAAACCATCCCAACTAAACAAATATGTGCCCATCAAGTCACCAACTATTTCTCTCTAGACAAGCAAACAAATTTACAATAACAGTGAAACAATAAAGAAAAGGAACATTAACTCACCGGTGACTGTTTCTTCTAATCCCGGAAAATCACTTTATGAGCTATTTTCAACAAAGGTTTCAAACAATCTGGAGAAAACTTCCTCGCAAACAAATACGAACTGGAGTAGTTGGATTTCCTCAAATCCCGAATAAGCTGCGGCGAGATTTCACTGGGCCTATACATATATGGGTGACCATTTTTAGTGCCAGTCCAATTGACCCTCGTCAATGTATAATGAGTACATCCATTTTGATCCACCATTGACAACAAAGTAGGAAAATAGTGTTCTTCTGGGTAACATTCATCGTCCCTATAACATGGCAACTTGAATTTCTTCCATAGACGACGGTCCTTGATCACCGTGAGTGCGTGGCGGCGCGTTAACACGAAGAACTGAGACCCAACTCGGAACTTTTCAAAGGGTATCTCTGGCATCATCGAATACCTCCCTCTCGCAATGTAGCGCTTCCACAAGCGAGGCTCTTTGGAAATTATCTCGATAAAGCTCTTGTACTGGATCCTAACACCATGGTCGGTGTTTGAAGAAGAATCAGAGGACAAATCAAAGGATCTGGACTCAACCAGGGAACTGTAGACGTATTTAAACGAATGGAGAGGAATGCAGTACTGGGACAGCACAGCGAAGAACGCGTTGGCGGGATCATCTAGGACGGCGGTGGCTAAGAGGCGGCGCGTGGCAGATATGAGAGTGGGGGAGGCGCGGTAAGTGCGCTTAGCGTGGTCTATGAAACGGCCCTTGAAAACGCCGCCGGGGACGGTGACGTTGGCGGAGGGATCGGCGTGGACGTAGACGTTGTACAGAGAAGAATGGGTCGTTTTGAAGAAGTTGTCCCAAAGAGGAGAGAAATACAGATCCGTATTGGTGAGGAAGAGGAAGGCGATTTTGAGCTTGGGGTGGTTGGGTGAGGCAAGGTGAGAGAAGGAGGAGGCGGCGGCGGCACGGTGGAAGAGGGAGAGATCGTCGAGCTCGTCGGAAGGGGAGATGGGAACGGCGAGAGGAGTGGGAGGGAAGATTCTGGGTCCTACAAGGAGGAAGATAATAGGGACAGAAAGGAGGAGAGAGAAGGTGAGCACGAATGGGGCTGAGAACATGCCTCCGCCGCCTCCTCCTCCTCCTCCTCCTCCTCCTATTATTCTACTTGCGGTTATAGAGAAGGAGAATATGCGTGAAAGTTTTGCATAAGAAGAAGAAGAAGAGGAAGATGGGGTGTGAGTACTTGGCATAACAAGAAGTATGTGTTGAGGGTGAAGTTGTGGAGTGGTTATGTTAACAAAAAATGGGTTTTTGAAATATGGTTTGAGGGTTTTGTTTTGTTTTATTTAATTTTCTTGAATGGACGATGGACGTGGAGGTGGTGCCGCGGTGGTGGTGGAGGACGAGTGGAGCCTGTGGAGAGTTAGCATATGGTAAGACACAGAACAGCCTCTGCTTGCCGTTAATTGTAACGGTGGTTAAGACAACCAGACCCATATTTGAGGAAATCTTTGGTCGCAATTACTCGTAGCTAACATTCTAACTAACTAGCGTCAGGCTTAAGGCATCAATACTTTCTCTGCCCACAAATGACAAATCATTGTATTTTAACATGAAGTAGGTTCAATATATGGATTTTTAAAATTAAATTTATTTAAATAAAATAACTTTTAGAAAAAAATATATTTTTTATTTTCATATTCATAATTGATATTATTTTAACTATTTTTATGTCAGTCATTTAAAAATAATATCTCTTTTAGTTAAAAATAAAGTACGGTTTTGTATTATTAAACTTTTCCAAATTTTATATATCTACGGAATTCTTACCTAATGTTGTTATTGTTAACTATTTTACATATTTAATATATAAGAATATTTTACAATATTAATCTTTATGGTAAATTACTAAAATAGTGATTATATAATTACTACCTAGATAAAATTAAAAAAAATTATTTACTAATTTTTCTTGTCTCAACAGAAATAATAATAACACAAAATAAATATTTTGCTAATAATAATAATAATTATTATTATTATAATAATCCCCATTTCAGTCGTAGCAGATTGGATCCAACCCATCTTCTCCGTATTCTGTGATATGTTTGGAATGTGGAACTAAATTTTTAAAAACTTATCACATCACTATTCTAATGTTTTTAAGAAATGGAATATCATTTGCAGCTAAGCAATGTGGAGTGGATACACAACTAGGCATTTACAGCCTTCTTTCCTTTATTTATTTGTAACTTTAATTTTTTTTTAATGACCGAAAGACACATAAATCAAAACCTGAAAGTTAACATATGAGAGAGGAGCTCTAAAACTTAATTGAATTAGTGTGCATTAACGTAGAATTCACCTAAATGCACGTCAAATAGAATAATAATAAATGTATGTCATCTAAAAAGACAATATTGGGAAATTTGCACGTCCTTTCAATTAAGATTGTTTTATAAGGAAGGATGTAAATAGGTGGAGTTGGGTCGGGCTATTCCTAACTTAGCCTATGGCCTGATATGTCGAGGCTGGTTGGCCCATAGTTTGACCCGATTATGGATTAATCCACTTATAGTTTGATTAACTTGGGCCGGGTCAAAATCGGCAATAGGGTTAAATAATACTTAACAATTAATTATAAAAGCTTTATCATTTCGTATCCCAATCTTCATTATTAATCTTTTGGCCTCATTTAGTAATAAGTAATAAAAAAAGGTCAAAAAAAAAAGTAGAGAATGAGAATAAGAATAAAATTATTAAATATATGTGTTTAGTACGTAATTATTAGAAATGAGATTAAACACTTTTATAATTATGCTAGTACCTAGTGATGGCATTGGACCCGGCCAAGTTTAGAGTAAGGGAACAAACTCGATTAGAGATTCAAATAGGCCTGAACTTTTATCGGACTTGGATGGGTTAAAGTCTCGTTAAGTTTAGGCCAAACTCAATTATTTTTTAATTAAAATTTGAACATAAATGAGGTGTTTGGCAAATAATTTATCAGCTATTTTTTAGCTTATTGAATAAAAGTTAGTTTTTTTGACCATTTTAAAAAATTATTGATGTGTTTAATTAATAACTTATTAGTTAGCTTATTTAGTGTCTGTTTGGATGAGCTTATATCAGTAAAGCTTTTGTTAGTAGATCTTTTTTTAGAAGAGCTTTTCCAAGAAGCTAGTTGACTGTTTGGTTGTCATTTAAAAAAGAGCTTTTTTAAAAGAGCTTCATACAATAAACTGTTTGGCAACATAAAAATAAAAAGCACTTTTAATTTTAACTATATTTTATTTTGTAATAAAATTATTTAAAATATATTAAACAATAAGCAAAGCACAATATATTAATTATTATATAATTTTAAACCATATGAAACATAAATGAAAATATAACTAACCAAATCTTTTGTATGGATTATAACAGAAGTAAAACTAATATAAAAAATAAGTATTAAAACATATAAAAAGTCAAATAATATTATATAAATCTCAGCTCACACATGATAACGAAAATGACAATCATGATCTTTCTCTTCTGTCTCACAATTATTCTCACTTACTTTTTCCTTTACTTCTAGATCATCTTTACGGACAATTTTCTCATCGTTGTCGCTTGCTGTCAATATGAGCAGCCACATGATCATAAAGACTTTCTGGATTCTATTTTTCTCCTTCATGCTTTGAAATTTCCTTGATATCTGGGGTAAATCAGTATCAGTACTATCTCTCTGAGGTATATTGCTAGAATCAACTTGCTTGCCTCCATTGGAAACACTTGTTTCAAAATCCCTCGAACTGTTTTTCGAACCTGTGATGGAATCAGATACTTCTGCAGTATAACTGGTAGGATCAACCCCCTTAATCTCAAGATTGTCTTCTACACTTGACGTAGATGTTGGATTGTCGATGTGAGGTAGATAATTTGATTGCACATCACTATTTCTCATAACTGTGTGGTTCTCTCCTTGCTAGTTTAGGAGTTTAGCTTTCTTGCCTCTGTTGTCCGTGCCACCAAATCTGCCAGACAATACTTTTTTAGGTGATTTCTCCTTCATGTTGTTTATGGGCTTTACAGGAAGAAAAATGGGTGATGCATTATGGCACTGGAGGATGTACGACTGCAAATGTCTTGGGTTCTTCCTTAGCATGCTCTTAATGATTTGTTACCTGCAATGTTTGAGAGAATACATATGCATAGGAAATGAATGTGGATCAGCCATGTGAACAACAATGAGTAAGAAAAATAGTACAAAAGCTATTCTATGGTTTGGTAAAAGAAATAAATTCTAGAGGTGAAGAATACTTACAGATAGGAAGAATACATAATTGGAAGAGGAGAAATGGAGGACCTGTTTATTTTGTTGATAAGCCCAACCATATCTTGTTGAAATGATTACAGTGATTCAGATTCATACCTAACCAATTAATGAAGGTATTTAAATAGCTATTGTGCACTCACAGGAGCTCTAAACAGTGGTTGATGTGCATCAATTTCAAACATACAGCTTCCTGAAACAAGTTGATGTAATTAGTACCAAGAAAGAAAATTTAATCACTAGTTACACTATATCTGTGTATGCTTACCTAAAGACCAAATGTCAGACTTATAACCATATGGTATATCTGCTAAAAGTTCAGGGCACATGTAATTAGGTGTGCCAATGACCTATTTGAGATCATTAAGATGTTGATAATGAGCTTTAATGAATAGGTTAGTAATCAACATAATAAATTACACCAAGAATTGGTAATTGGAAGTCCTGTTTGATAATGTGCATGCCTAAGAAATTGAAACAGTAATAATAAGAGAACTTCAAAAGTTAGTTGAAAGCTATTTTTAATGTAGCATTATAATATGTAAGAATAAAAAGATGAAAGAAAACACATCACAGAAAAGATTTTGATGAGCAGGTTAGAACATCTAGTATTTCAATGAAATTCAAATTTCCACAAAGTATTGCTGTGTCAAATATAAAGAATGAAATGGACAACAAAACATGGACTGTGACATCACTGCATACTGTATCAAACATCCAAAGTCAATGTCAGACATTCAATTGGGTCTCTTGATGTTAGATAAGATTTATAACCAAAAGCTTTTATCCTTTAATACCCTTAATGGTAAGATGACTTTCCTAAACTATAAGTCTTAAACAACTTTCAAAAGTTATCGAGGGGAATCACACTCATAAGATCTGAAAAGCTTAACAAATTAAAAATTTGAACATCTTGAATGAAATCCATTTTCAGGTGAGCACATAACCAAAAGCCAAACTATCATAAATTAGCGGCATTAGATTAAGTCAAAACACCAACTTGTAATAACAGGATAGGTGCTCACCCTCGGAAAAATATTAGTAAAGCAGCTCAAGTCATATTAAGCACCACATCAAAAAATTAGTCCACCATTGTACACCTGCAATCTAGAGAACGCACATGCTCATGCTATACAAAGCTTTAAAAACAAACACCATAATCAAAATAAATTTCCACTACATCTACAATCTTAGTAATGCCATGAACCATGAAATACTGGGATCTTACTTATTGTAGAATAATAAACCATCCTTAAAATAAGGTCCTTCCTGGGAATGGGCAAAGCACAAACTACTCTGATCATAGTTTTATACTGGAACTGTACTGAATCTATACCTATGGCAACTGGAAGGAGGATCATAAGCGCCAATATCACCAAGCTTGGAGTTCAACCAAAAAAATCTAAACTTGGAAGTACAATCATAGAGCGAATAACCCCTCCAACAAACCATATCAATCATATAGTAAGTCTGATCGCTCTACAACCCATAAACCTCAATTAAAACTCCCCTAACACAATAATCCACAAAATCAACAAATATTTGACGAGCTAAGTAATTAAACAACCTTATGAAAGATGTAATCCAGTATAGAATATGACTGAGCAAGCCCATACACGTTTCTAGTCTTCACTCCGTTAGGTAATGCTGATGGGAATCAGTGTAGTACTGAGCCATTTCGATACCTCAAACTTGTGTAAACGAAGTTCATAATCCTAAAAGAGCTATGTTTGTTTAACTATGAATTACTTTTAATAGCCAAAAGATTTTAGTGAATTGGCTATGTGTGATTTCGTAGTAAAAAACTTTTAGCTAGGATTTCATAAACTAGGTAATATCATAGCTATAACTTAAATATGTTCCTTCTCAATCTTCACACAAATCAAAGTATTTAGTCCCTAGAGAAAGGCACAAAGCAAAATACTAAAAATCAATGATTTATATCTAAGGTTCTGAGTTTTTCATCAAGGAGAAATAATAGTAGAATGGGTTATGCTAGGCTATGGTACTAGTGTGTAGCCAATCATGATGCTTCTTCTCACAATCACAGACCTCGACGGACTTTGGAAGGGCTTAATCATTGTCACATGTAATCTCCTAAAACCATTCCTCTCACTGGTTTCCTTTTTCCTCCTTATGGACATCTATTGTATGTATGAGAAGTGGAGGTGAGTCATGCACTCTGCTGGAGCACCTCCACCCTAAGAAGGCCATTATGAAGAGCCAGAGGAACATGTTCTTAATCATCACAGTGCTTGTCGAGGATTATCAAATATTGAATGCTTAATTATTGACCATAATTAAGTAAATTACATATCACAATTGGTTTGGTGATTGATAAATTGTTGTTTATATAAAATAGTTTCTCTTGTTAAGGTTTTGAGAGCTTTCTCAGCTTTTATCCAAATGGTCAAAATATTATACTCACTATTTATTGAATTTTTAGCTCCTTTTATGGTATATTTAATGCTAAACATTACATAAAAATGGATTCATTTTGGTTGGTTAAATCTATCTATTTATGTGTGTACTATATGCTGATCATTATATTAATGGAAATTTTTATATTTTCATTAGTAGTAGTCATTAACAAAGGACGCAATTTGGAAAATTTGGTTTCTTTAAATATTGACTTGTTATGTTTGATTTTTTTTAAGTTTTTGCTTTCATTTTTGTTTTGCTTTTTTAAATGCTTCATTGAAGAACTTGAAAATTTTTATTTAGGGATTGGGATATAACCCCAAGTTTGCAGCACATTTGACATTAGTTACAACATTTGTGGAAGGGGGAATCTAAGAGGCTTGCGACGACACTTACAGTATATACCTTGAAACGTTTTGTGGCATTGATCCTTCAACTATACATATGATGTGTTTTAATCTTTTATTGGAATAATTAACTATTACCAAGTTTCCTATTTTTTTTAATAATTATCTTGTTACGATTTAAGTTCTATTATGTTGTCTTACTCCTTGAAGACTAATAAAGAAGTTGTATCTTGCAAATATTGAAATTGCAAAAAGAAAAGAACACCAAGAATTTTTACTTGGTTCGATAGCTTTAATGTTATCTACATCCAAGGTTTCCACTAATGTGGTTTCCACTAGTATGAAGAAGAGGATGAGAACTTGTACAGAGATTGAGTGTTTTTAGAAAAACAATTGCAAAGAGTCTAAAAACACTCTCTTAGTACCCACAGGTAAGTACTTTAGCACTCTCTGATATTTTTCTCACTCAATACTTACACTCACAGATAATTCAATACAATGAGAAAATAATGCGTTGATACAATGTCTATTTGTCTTCTCTTTTATAGCTGATGAAGTGAGTGGCTTTCGGATGTGTTTGCATGAATCAGATAAGTATTATATGCCTTCCACATGACTTATTTACTCTCCTCCTTTTGTCTGTGAATTATATTATCTAATGCTGCATTTTTATCTTCTTATGTTTAAGGCTTCAGACAAGAGTTGAACAATGACTGTGTATCACATGGGCATGTCTTAAATGAAGTTATTTACTTTCTATCATATTAAAACCTTTAAGAGTCTCTCTTTTCATCGCCTTCAGGCATTTCTTCTTCGATTCTTCATGTTTTTCAAATTTTTGCTATTGTTTTATGCTTCTGAGTGTAGGTTGATGGAGTATACGTGATTCTCATTAAATTATTCCATCCTACTCCATCGATCTTCACTCTGAACACAAACTTGAGAGTGATTTTGGAATCTAAAACCCTAATTTTTGCCACACCAGTGAGATCGGATGGATTGACCTTCAAAGTCAAGGGGCTTCTGTAATCTGTAAGTAGTCTATACAAAAATAAATTTCTTTTTAGTTAATACTTTTGTCGCAAAGTCTGAAGGGTTTTGCTCTCTTGTAATTTCTCCGAGTTGAAGAGGCCTTGCGCTATTCTATCTCTCATTAAATAGAGTCGGACATCAACATGCTTGGACCTCTCATGCAGGACCGAGTCTTTACTTAGGTACAGTACACTGTAATTGTCAGTATAAATCATTGCTGTTGCTAGGTTAGCTCAAATTTCTCTTAGGATGCCTGATAACCATGTTAATTCTTTTACCCCTTCTGTAATTGCATAAAACCCTGCTTCTGTAGTTGAGAGTGATACAATTGATTATTTTTGTACCTGCCAACTGATTGTGTTTCCTTTTAGTGTAAAGTAGTATGTAGAAATTGATTTCCTTGTGTCTTTATTTGCTACATAGTCTGCTTCCACATATCTATGTAGGCTTAAACTGTTGATTTTAGCTAGCTTAGCTTTGGCGAAACACAATCCATAACTTAGGGTTCCAGCAAGGTATCTGAAGACATTCTTCAGTCCTTGCCAATGCTCAAAACCAAGATTAGACATGAACTTGCTTAGAATGCTTATAACATGTGCAAGATTAGGTCTGGTACATAGCATCATATACATGATTCTACCAACTCCAACATCATAGGGGTAGTTTAACATAGCTTTCTTTTCTTCTTCAGTTTGGGGTTTCTTACCAGCAACCATCGAAAGATGTGAGCTTATAGGAATAGAGGTCGACTTTGCTTGTTCCATATTGAACTGAGCAAATACTTTTCGTATGTAACTTTGCTGATTCAACCAAAGTTTTCCGTCCCTCCTATTCCTTATAATTTGCATCCTTAGTAACTTTTAAGCTTCTCCCAAATCTTTCATTTCAAAGTGTTTGCTCAGAGAATTCTTCACTTCAATTATTCTGCCTAACTCTTTTCCAGTAATAATTAAGTCATCTACATAGACCAGCATAAAGATGGCCTCTATCCCTCCTAAGTTCTTGTAGTATAAGTAGTAGTCATAGGAACTTCTTACAAAGTTCATCTCACTTGCTATCTCATGGAACTTCTTGTTCCTCTGTCTAGGTGCTTGCTTCAGCCCATATAGGAACTTCTGAAACAGGCAGACATAGTTAGACTTATCTTTGTCTACAAAACCTACTGGTTGTTTCATGTAGATACTCTCCTTTAGCTTTCCATATGGGAAGGTTGTCTTGATATCCATTTGATGGATTTCCCAGTCATACTAGTATGAGTCTGATTATCTTAAATTTAACTATTGGTGAGAATATTTCTTTGTAGTCAACTCTTTCTTTCTGCATATACCCCTTAGCTACAAGTCTTGCCTTGTAAATTCTTGGTTCATATTTTGTTATTCCTTCTTTTAGCTTGAATAACCACCTGTTCTCCATTAATTTGACTTTAGGAGGTCTAGGCACTAAAGTCCAAGTAATATTCTTCATTAGAGAAGAATACTCTTTTTCACAAGCCTCCTTCCACTTTAGCATCACATCTAGTCATGGCTTCTTCAAAAGTTTCAGGAGCCTTCCATTCAATAGCTTCAGCCACAAGACAAGCATATTCAACAAAGTTCAAGTCAATGTATCTCCTATTAAGGATTCTCTATCTTGTTTTCCTATCTCATATGAGTTGATAGTCTTGTATGCTTCCTTGTTCATTAGTTGAAGTTGTGTGTGGGGTTTCTTCTTCACCCATACCTTCAGTCTCTTCTATCCTTTGTTCATGATGTGTAGAGTCTTGCATAGGCTCCTTATCAATAGGTTGTGGAATGTCACCTTCTTCAGTTTCTAGTGGCACATAGAAAGGGAGTGATTGGTTCAATAAACCTAAGTTCTCCTGAATTTCCCTTCGGAAGTCTGAATTTGAGAAGTTCCTATTCAACAGAGGGAATTCATCTTCCTTGAAGATCACATCTCTGCTTATTATGGTTTTATAGCCTCCCTTTTGAAGTGGTAAGATCTTATAACCTTTGACTCCAACTACATAACCTAGGAATACTCCCTTAATTGTTCTAGGTTTTAGCTTTCCTTCGTTCTGATGTGCATAGGCAGCACATCCAAAACTCCTTAGTTGAGTTAGGTTAGGTTTCTTACCATTCCACACTTTTTGTGGAGTCTTGTAATCATTAACAGATGTGGGGAGCCTATTAACTAGGTATGCTGCTGTCCTAATTGCTTCTCCCCATAGAGAGTGTGAGCAGCTCGAAGAGAGTAACATGCACCTTGTTTTTTCTAAGAGAGTACTATTGAGTTTCTCAGCAACTCCATTCTGCTGAAGTGTAGATCTTACTATTTTGTGCCTTAGGATTCCTTTCTTGCTGCAATAGTCTTCAAATTCTTTATCGCAGTATTCTAATCCATTGTTAGTCCTTACACATCTTAACTTCTTCCCAGTCTGATTTTCCATAAGTGTATGCCATCTTATGAAATTCTCTAGTGCTTCATCCTTTCTCTTCATTGGATATAACCCACACTTTCTAGATCTGTCATCAATAATGGACATGAAGTATAAGTTTCCTCCTGCTGTACATACTTGAGCTGGTCCCCAGAGATCACTATGAGCATATTCCATGATCTCTGTGGCTCTCTTTGGAAAACTGGATCTGTGATAATTTCCTAGCACATAGGATTCACAGAACTCCAACTTTTATAGGTTTTGTTCAGGGATTAAACCTTGTTTAGAGAGATGGAACAAACTTTTGTTCCCTGTATAACCCAATCTTGCATGCCATTACCTGGTTGGTTCATTCTCTGAAATTTGATTGACTTCTGTTGAGCCTATAACATAGTATAGCCCACCCCTTTCAACTCCT
>JAOTJB010000209.1:5351176-5366694 GCA_027123815.1 Erythroxylum minutifolium
GTTTACATGAGTCACAGAATTTCAAGTCATTGACATTAATGGAAATTTTCATTGAATCAAAAACATGCTTGAGTACACTAGATGATGGGTGACCAAGCTTAGCGTGCCAAACATTGGCATCATTCTTAGAAAGTTGAGTAGTAAAGGTTTTAGGATGAGAAACTAAGCTGGAACTACAGTGATTTGAGGATAGGGTGGAATTCTTTGGCTGAGTGAGCTGAGCTGGAGGTGGGACATCAAGGGTGTAGAGGCCATCCCGAAGCACTCCCTTGAGAAGAATTTTCCCTGTCTCCTTGTCCTTAAACAAACACATTTTGTCAGAAAATTCCACAATAATTTTGTTATCACTTGTGATTTTAGAAATGCTCAACAAATTTTTAGTAATGCTTGGAACATGTAACATTTGATGTAAGGACAGTGGTGTGTGTTTATTGTCTTGAAATTGAATATAAGAAGAACCAACGTGTGCAATAGGAAGAGAATGTCCATTACCTACTGTAAGATGATCATTACCAACATAGTCTGAGCTGATAGATAGATTATTAAGATTTGCAGTGACATGATTAGTAGCTCCAGAGTCTACATACCAGGTAGAAGTATTAGGTTGGTCAGAGCGTGCAAATGTGTGATGGGCTAGAAAGGTTTGAGGTGAGTTGTGTTCAGTGGTTTGAGTATGATGTTGAGAAGATGAATTTGGCTGTTTCCATTGCTGGTTTCCATTCCAGGACTGGTCAAAACGCTTGTAACAACGAAGAGCATCATGACCTGGTTTCTGGCAAAGTTGGCAGTAGAGACGATTGGCACCATTCCATCGTCCACCTCTCCCACGACCCCATCTTCCTCTAGGAGCATGATGACCTCCTTGATTGCGATTTTGAGTCTGATTCTTGTTAAATTAGGTAAGATATGCTGATGGAAAAGAATTAGTAACAGTCTGAGATACTGCATTTAATTGTTCAAGTCTGGTTTCATGCATCATAAGGCTATATTGGACCTCCTGTAGGGTTGAGTTCTTCATTGTGTGTGTTAAAAGAACCACTACTGGGTCGTAGTCGTGGCCTAGGCCATTTAATGCACTAAGTATGAGTTCATGATCTGGTATAGAGTATCCTGCTACCATAAGAGAGTCTCCAATTGTTTTTATTTTCTGAATATAGTCTGAGATTGTTTGAGAGCCTTTCTAAATTGTTAACAATTTTTGCTTTAACTACAGAACCCGAACCATTGATGTTTGTGCATACAGATTTTCTAATGTCTTCCAGCATTCAAGAGAGGTTGAAGACTGATTTACCTAACCAACCACTTCATCACTTATTGTTGAAAGTAGCCAACAGAGGAGTAATTGATCTGATATGTGCCATAGATGATAATCAGGATTCACAGTATTTTGAGGGACTTCTGCTGAAGATGAGGCAGGTTCTATGATGACCTGTGGAGGTGGAGATGCTTCAGAGGAAATGTAGTCTTCTAACTCAAGGGCTCGAATTGCAGCTAGCACATGTGCTCTCCAATTTATGAAGTTAGTTCGATCTAACTTAATTGGCAAGTTGAAATTCAGGGTTTTTGCTAAGGCTGGAAAATCTAGCAAAGGTGTGGGGAGTTGTGACTTTGTAGAATAGGTTTGAATGGAAGGAGATGATGATTCTTGAGCCATTTTGACATTGGTCAATAATAAGCTCTGATACCATGTATGAAACCAGAAAATGAATATAATGTGTAACGATTTTTCATTACCTTTTAAATGTGATGAGAACAGTATATATATACAAGATTGAATGCCTTTTTAGACTATTCTATTTACAGCTAGACTAACAGAAATTGTTATGTACACTGATAATCTGTTGAGAGGGAGTCACTTCTGTATGGTCAGGTGCAGATTAAGCTTTAGTGGTCTTGGTTATCAAGCCCATTGTAATTACTTTGGCCCAAGGACATTTTGTTGCTGATCTAAGTTCTTTACAATAATAAGCAAGACAGTACATCCATTTGTGAGCAGTCAATTGTAGCAAAGGAGGAGCACCGTCACCGAGCTGCTGAACGAGTGTCGTCTCCAGGCAGATAACAACAATCTCTGGTTAGGTAAACTCCTTCCTTTTATTTCGCGTCAAGTTCCGGCTATTTTCATTTGTCCATAACTTTTATTTCATGACAAGTCTTTGTGCAGTATGCTATTTTCACGCCAAAACATCACATAGATGTTTGATATGTTTTATGATGGTTGAAGTTTGGGGTGGCATCATTATCATAAGCATAATGATATTAACAAAAATTTTCAATTCTTTCCCTTCTTCTTGTCAAACTTTTCTGCTTTGATTCCAATCTCTACCTCTTGGAAACTACGGTGCCAATCTCTGCCTCTCGGAGACTCACCCTCTCTCTCTCTCTGTGTTAGAAAGGCCTAACTCACCTCCAAAAGCTAGCTCAAGAGGGGGAGGTTTGCATACTATTATAAATTGTTGAATACTCTTGTAGTTGTCCGATGTGGGATTCCTGACACAACCCCCCTCAGTTCAGAGCAAGACTGGACATCTGATGGACATATTGGGGGCCTAACTCACCCCCCAAAGCTAGCTCAAGAGGGGGAGGTTTACATACTATTATAAATTGTTGAATACTCTTGTAGTTATCTGATGTGGGATTCCTGACACACCCCCTCAGTTCAGAGCAGGACTGGACATCTGATGGACATATTGGGGGCCTAACTCACCCCCAAAAGCTAGCTCAAGAGGGGGAGGTTTGCATACTATTATAAATTATTGAATACTCTTGTAGTTGTCCGATGTGGGATTCTTGACACACGCCCCTCAGTCCAGAGCAGGACTGGACATCTGATGGACATATTGGGCAAAGGGACATAACCGGGCATCGCCCCAAACTATCGAGACAAACTAGCTCTGATACCGTGTTGAAAGTGCCTAACTCACCCCCAAAAGCTAGCTAAAGAGGGGGAGGATTGCAGACACTCTCTATCACTCATTTACTTTGTTGCCTATTGGAGACTAACTGTGATGCATTAATTAAAAATTTATATACTCCACAAGATAAAAGTGTTCGATCCTTTCTTATTAGTGTTTGAACGACTTTACTTTCTTCTTGCTGAGTTAGCTCTGTCTATAGCCTTTTGATTCTTCTCTAATATGCCAATTGTAGTGAAATTAAGGAGAGAATCATCGTCTTCATCATTCCACATTTCGCTGTACATCCAGATCATCGGTCTTCTGAAATAGGTTTAACCTTTAACTTTGTTATTATTATTCTTAGTATCCCACAAAATGACAATTCTTTTCTTAAGCATATGATTCTTTTTTTGTTGGGTTTTATGGTTTAATAGTTTGGGAATTAAAATTGGGTGGGAAATTTTAGTTTGAATAGCTACTCGCCTGGATAGGATGCAACTCTGTTAAGTTCGTTCACTTATATGCTTCTACTAAGTAAACTGTATTCTGATACTTGTTCCCATTTTTTTTCTTTAATTCCAAAAGGTTATAGTCTTAAGTAATTACAGACAACATAAGAATGGCCAAATTTTGAGAACATATTTCGTAGAAAAATACTTGATTAGACAATTTCTCTTTTGTACCTATAAAAATTTGAAAAAAAATAAAACGGTCAGTAATCAAGGATAATGGGTTTGATCGTTTGAGGACTTTATAATAAAAGAATCAAATAACTTTCATTTCATAATCTCAACCCATTAATTAGAAATGAAATCTATCGTTCTCATCTTTTTCTTTGTTGCTATATTCTATCATTCTCATCTTGAATGCACCAACATCGATCCCAAGTTATGGAAGCACATAGTTGTCAGGGAATATTTTGTCCAATTTCAGGGTGGAACAGTATCAACCTTATAGTGATAAGATAATTTGTACATTAATGTGATAATCCCGCTTTGGAAAAGAGGATTCGAGAAAGGACGAAAAGGACTCTAACATGACGTTATTAGTTTCATATGGCTTAATAACATGAAGGCATGTAATAAGAAGCAAAAGCTTTGGTCACTCGGTGAAGTCATCAAATAGGAAATTCCAATCTTACACTTTTAGACCACTTTGCTAAGTTCTTTAGTATCCAATTAGCATCGTCTTTTATTCCAACTATATCAATACAAAATAAGCAACAATGTATTATGCAAAAACACTCTGTCACATGTATTATGTAAAAACATTACAAATCTAATAGGTTTTGGAGTGTAGGATACATCTCCCAAATCTAACTTCTTATATGTACTTTGTTGTTCGTTCGATGTCACCCTGAAGAAGTTAGGGAATTAGATAAATCGTAAGGACGATAGTGGTACATTCTGTCTGAGTTGCTCGAAGCATGGATCATAAAGTCTAGCGTTAGTCCCTTATTCTCTTATGTGATATTAGTATAAAAAAAGGACGAATCATGATGTATATGTGATGATTATTGAGTAGTAAATAAAATTACAATAAAATACAGGTATTATAATCCTGTGGTACAAAAGGTGCTTAATTTCCTACTAATCTAGATTTACAATAAGACTAAGATGATATTCAGAAAAACTACTTTTATAACATATGATGGTCACTATAAATTTTTGGTAATGCTTTTACTGTTAACCAATGCATCATCCACTTTTTTAAGTTCAATGAATGACATCTTTCGTGTGTCTATCTTTATAAATTTATTCTTATTTTCTTTTATGATATTCTAATATATGATATTCTTTTTGCTTTGGAGAACTTTCCTTGAAATTTTAGTGCGGGAATGATTCAGATTTCCCTTGATTTGAAGCTTCCCTTTAACGTTGCTTGTTGTTGTTTTTATAACAACATATATAAATGGACATATCTATGTCATATTTGGTTTATTTTGATTTTCACAATCTAAAAACTACTCCGAAAATTGTTTTTTAGATATGAGCGTGAAGGTAATGGAGTGAATAATCAAATTATCAAATAGTTTCGTATACATCAATTAGTGCTTGTTCATGTTGCTTGTCTTATAGTCTATTGGTGGGTGTTACGAAAGAGATGTGGGGAAGACAAACTTCAAATGCTTACACCATCGGATAGATCGCAATCAAGGGAGAGTATCATGCGAAGAATTTTATTTCAATCCAATTGGAGAAATATAATTAGAATACAACCTAAACCATTCGTTGAATTGTGTGATTTATTAGTTGGAAAAGGTGTGCTTCCACCCACTTTAAACACAACAGTTGAAGAATAAGTAGCGAAGTTTATACACATATTAGGACATAACGTTACCAATCGAGTGATTGCATTCTTTCGGATTCGATATGGAGAAACTGTAAGTCTTCATTTTCATAGAGTTTTGAAAGCAGTTATAGAGCTAGAAGACATCTTTCTAAGACAACCTGATGGATTAGAAACCTCATTAGAAATATTGAACAGTAGTAGATTCTACCCATATTTTAAGGTCATTTTCTTTTCTTAACTCAATATAATTATATTAAACACACATAATGTTTCATTATAATATAGTTCAATGTCAGAATTGTATTGGTGCAATTGATGGTACACATATCTGTTTCAAAGTACCTGCTCGAGATGCTCCTAGGTTTTGTGGGAGAAAGGATTATCCAATACAAAATGTGTTGTGTGCTTGTTCTTTTGATATGAAGTTCACATATGTATTGGCTGGGTAGGAAGGAACAACATCCGATTCATAAATTATGAAAAGTGCACTTATTAGGCAGTACTAACTTAAAATTCCCCAAGATAAAAATAAGACTTAAATATTATTAATTAATAAATGTCATAAATTACATTTTGACATAGTTTTATTCATCATAGGAAAATGCTATCTTGTTGATGCTGGATTCATGTTGAGAAGTGGATTTATTAAACCGTATAGAGGGGAACAATATCACTTGAAAGAATATTCAAGGAATCCTCCACAAAATGCTCGTGAATTATTCAATCATCAACATTCATCGTTGCGTAACGTTATCGAAAGGGCATTTGGTGTGTTGAAAAAATGATTCCCTATTATAGCATCCACCACAGAACCAACATATGGCATTCAAACTGAAAAAAATAACATTATGGCTTGTGTAATTTTGCACAATTTCTTAATTGGTGCAGATCCAAATGATCCATTCCTTAATGAATAGTACGTTGGAAGGGAAAATGATAACCAAGATGGCTATGAAAATGACGACAAAGATGATACACATAGTGGGGAATCATAAGAGATCATAAGAGATAATATCGCTGCTCATTTATGGGTTGATTACACTTTAGGATAGATATTGTTGCATCACAATCAATTTATGTCTTCCATGATTTTTTATTGCTTTAAAAATATTTATTGGCTACTTTTATCTAACTATAACGTTGTTTATTATTGTTGTTAATGTTTTCACATGCAACTGGATCTTTGTAATGCTTATTCATTATTTTCACTATTTTTCTGTTCTTGCCTTTTATATTATTTGGAAATATTTGAAACTCCAGCATTGTGTATTCTTGACGTATAAAGTGCACTCTTTGTGGTTGAAGTTGTAACATACAGAATGCCACCCTGAAGAGAGTCATGCATTTGGAATCAAGTTATGGATGATGCTTTGGTTGATGTATAATTGCACTAGCATCGACAAGGCAATCGAGTTGGTCCTTTCACAACGCATGCACTTGACAAAATTGAAACTGAACTCAAGAAAAAATTTCCTGATAAAGGGATAGATAAGGAAAAAATAAAAAATTGCAACAAGATTATCAAGAGCAAGTGGAGTAAGTGTTTTGATTTATTCTCAAATAAAGGTAGTGGATTTACATTGAGTCTTGTAACAAATATGTGAAGTGCTGAGCCAGAAGTGTGGGAGAGCTTGATCTAGGTGAACTTGTTTATTTTTTTTGGAAGAAAATATAATATATGTTATGATTTGGTTGATTCATGAACTTGTTTTTGTAACAGGCTAAACTAGAAGCCGCTGAGTGGAGAGAGAAGCCTATTCATAACTATGAGAAGTTGGTGGAGATTTATGGTCGTAATAGAGCAACTAGGAAGCATGCTGAAACAACACATAAGATAAGAAATAGGTGCACCATTTTTGTTGAAAGTGGATTTTCGAACACTATGGATGACAATAATGAAATATTGTTTCACAATGAGTTAAATTTCGAAGATGTTCTAATGATGGATGGTGATTGTATTGAATTTTCAATAAGAAACCCAACTCAGTCTCAAACTACAAACCCAGGTGTATCTAAGAAAAGGAAAAATAGGGCATCCTTTGATGACGTTGAAGATGTCATCAAAGATGGACTTAACACAGTTGCTGAAGTCATTATAAATTCCACTTCTCTATTGGTTAAGCCATTTCTGATTCCAGAAGAAGAGCTATATAATCATTTGGTGGAGTTAGAATTAGAAGGTTCAAAATTTTATGAAAGTTATATTTTTCTTGTTCGTAGGCCTAATGAGGTGAGGGCGTTATTTGGTACACTAATCAATATACGTAAGAGTATGTTGGACTTTATAATGTCTTCTACGGAATAGTAGACGATACTGTAATTGTTTGTATATTATAGGAGTATTTTGATGACTTAGTGTCTTTTGGATATTGGAGTTTATTATGTCTCAACTTTTTGTAAAACCTATATATTCTATATCTTACGAGTCTGTTGAGGCATGAAAATTGATCTCAACTTTTTATACATTATATCTTATGTTTATGTTGAGACATAAAAATTGATCTCAGCTTTTTATACAGTCCACAGTCTTGCACTAACTTGAATTAAAAATAAATATTTTTTGGATTTTAATTGCAGTGAAACTGTTTCTTTTGCTCAGTTTTCATGCCTACATCTACTATCAAACTTTGGCTCAGTTTTTATTTGAGTGTGCTTGGAAGAAGTTTGGTTATATGTGTGATGATGGATCTTCAGCTAAGGGGTTTATGCATCACAAAATAAGAAAAGCCACAAATATTGTATTAGGCTGAATCATTTCCATTAACAACTGAATTTGCAAACGTATTCTCCATTTGCATATTGGTCTCGTGTGTAAATAGACATGCAAAGCAAAATAAAAGAGGTTTATGGTACTTTCATCTGGGCAGATTAGTTTCATACTTGTTTATGTGGTGTAATGCCTTGTAAGGTGTATACAACTCGAACAAAAAGAAATTTTCAAGATAGCAATTTTTTGCCAAAGGTGTAGACGTTTTAACAGAACCCAAGGAATTGGATTACGTTTTACCAGAACCCAAGGAATTGGATTAAGTAGTAAAACATTTAATGATGTCTGCAGTTACGTATAAGTAAATTCTCAACTTATCTAACGTTATCTTCTGGTTGAATGATTATACTTAAGTAAATATCAAAGCTTTATACCAAAATTAAATTCCAGCTTCATAAAGCACGGTGAGCCTTTGCTTTTTTATAACTAAACTACTGCTTAAATTTTGTTGGATCACAGAGACAGAAGGTCATGGTAATTGCAGCAAGACCAAACAAAATGTTCAAACAAGAAGGTTACAACATCCGAACGGTTAACTTTGAAACAATTAGGCAAACTAAGAATAAAGATCCAAACACAACATCCATTTCGATTCATTAGTCCATAATAATAATTGTATAAGAATGCAGTCATTGCAGCTAAGAAAATGTTGTCATTGCACAACCACCATTCCCAAATTCTACCAGATTATCTTGGATGTCATAAAGTACACTTAAGCCTTGTTGCTGAGTTCAACTCTATCCTTGCACAAGCAATATGTCAATTCTCCAATTTCGACAAAGAGTTGGAAAGGGTCAACCTTCTCGGGATCTAATAGTCTCCCCTCTGCATTAGTTTTTTTATTTGCTTTGTTCGTTTCTTCTTATAACTGCATAGCAATGGTTGCACCATTATAAGCAAGAATGAAAATTTTTAACAAAATTTCATCAAAAAGCAGTTCCCCAATAGCATCGTTATTTGGATGTAGAAAACCAACTCAAATATCGTATTCTGCACAAACCAATTTCATAATGTTTGATGCCAAACTCTATCCAGACATGTCATAAAGTAGAAGAGAAAGAATAAATGAAAATAACAATAGAGCACAGTTCGTCAAATGCAATTTTCAAGAGTGAAGCAAAAACAAAGATGAAAATTGTGGATCTACTAGTCTAAGGGCACATGATTTTAAGTAAGAGTTGCAAGGAAAAACAATTTCAAAATAGAGGAGTATATATACACGTGTTTAACCATATCTGTAAAGCAACTTATAATGCAAAATCCCACTTACATGGAGAGAACAGGAATTGCTAGTGTTGACCAAGCACGCATAAAAGATGACGAAAGAAGGAAAACATGTTATAATCCATAGCATCAATTGGACAAAAATCGTGATTAAAGATTATAAACTGGTGAAATAGGGGAGATTGGCATTATTAATTTGCTTTTGATCAAGTACATGAAAGTCAGGAACGTCTTTAATTTCCTTCATCCATGTTTTTGATCCCTGTGGTTTCCAAGCTCTTGTATCCATTCTTTTTCTTATCTTTATAGCTCTTACGTTTACACAAAGCGCAAATCTAGGAATCTTAGACACCTGTTTGATATGTAGAACCAGCCCTGCAGTAATATCTAAAGCAAAAAAGGGATGCATAGGTTAGTTGATTAGGAAACAGCGAGAGATCAATTCTCATGATGAACTTGAAAAAGTTGGCAGAAAAAAGAAAATCTCAAACATGCAACAACAATGGAAAAAAGCTATAACTTGTAACATTATAAATAAGTGGTGGAAGTTCTGGGATAATTATCGATACCCCCTACTGCAAGGATTCTTTTGGATAGTAGACGGACAGTATGATCCTACTGAACAGAATATCGCGCTAATACAACTGCATCGAGCCAAACATCTGCTCCACCATAAGTATGGTTTGGCTTCGCAGGAGGTAGTTGGTAATGGTATCTGCAAAAAAAATGGAGAAAAAGAAAAAGCTTCTCCATTGAATATTTATTTATGTCAAACAACAAGGAATTTGAGGTCAAGTGCAAAAGAAGAAAGGACTTACGGGTCACATATACTAGTGGTTTTATTCAACTTAGAAACTGGGCAGTAAAAACCTAATGGACATGTTGCAATGGCAAGACATAAGAAGATGTTAACAAACATATAGTCGCTCTTTCTCAGAAGGCAATGAACTCGATGCAATGATCTGTTCTGCAGAAACAAATGCATCGTGTTCCTGAATTCTTCAAATTTTCTTTTTCAGTTTTCTGTATCCAACAGAATGTCATTTTAGTTAGTTCTGTGACTATTATCGCCCCTGCTCCAACGTAAGAAAGCTCCAAAATTGATGCCAATAGAACCTTGTTAAAGCCCCAATTCAAGTGAACTGAGATTTAGCTAAGTAAAGTAACTGATCTCACCAAACAAACTTGTTAACTAATTAATCAACCTTTCCAAGCTGTCATAAACGCAAGTAAATCCAAATGGCACTAGCTGAGTTATTTCCCGTATTACACCAAGTACACTATCAATCATTTAATGGCATACTTCTCACACATAATAACGAGCTTGATCACTTATCATGTTAATGTCACTTGTCCTCGTCTACATCATATTTTCCTCTCCATCAAGTTACTGCACATAAACGACAATATGAAACAACTCAAACAATCCAAGTAAAAAATGATAGAATTTTATCATTAATTTTGTGGCCTAACATAATAAACAATAAACATAATTTTGTACAAACCCCGATTAATTAAATGTCAAAATCTCATACGTATCATTGGACTTGTGTTCATGAGCTTGCTATAATGGGTAGGCTTGGCCCATGTTTGAAGTGCACAGGAGGCTCTACTACTAGCCAACCTTAAATATAGTCGCCCCATTGAGAACTGTATTTAGGTTTTTCAGGGTTTGGAATAGTTGTAGTTAATCCTTTGCATCTCTGTCGCTCCGCTTAACAGAAAACAACAATAAACTCAATTACTCCTCAGTTTCCAGGTATTTGTCCATATCCAATTCTTGAATCTAGCATGTTGCAATCATATGGTTAGTCTAATTATATTGATTAATCATGACATTAATCAATAATTTTGTTTTAATTATTCTTTCAATTGATATTAGAGTAAGATAATCCTAATTGTGACTGCTAATTTTTGGGTAATTTTTGAAATTAGATGTTGAATTATTTGTTGGGGGTCTTCATTTTCGTTTTTTTAATTTATTTTCTGTGAAATCTTTTGTTATTGTTGGTTTGTTTTGGTTTGATGTCAAAACATGTGGTAAGTTTGTTAAATTTTTTGTTTGTTTGTTTTAAAACTCAGAACTCGAAAAAACCATAAAACGTTCCTCTTTAAAATTTTCAAATTTTTTCCAGTAACTTTTTCGTGAAATTGATTGAGGGTTTTGATAGATTGTTAAATTCTGAATCTATTGACACCAATTTCGTTAAAAACCGATCAAAATTAAGCAAGTTATGGGCATTTTTTCGAATCAGATTGCGAATAGGGTCGAACGACTTGAATACCAGGACTTCGGGTGAAGAAGACACAACTCGATCCGGCTGGCTTCTCCCATTTGCGGTGGTGGCACATGGAGGTGCGTGCGGCCTACTCTTTTGACCGTTTTGTCCCAAATTTTGCCTGTTTGTTCCATTTGCCTAGTTATAATTTATAGTATTTTTCTGGAATTTTTTGAATAATAGAAATATTTATTTTATTTTTTCCAAATTTTAAATTAATAAATATATATTGTACTCTCCAAATTTTATCTTGACAATTTTTGTACTTGTTTCTGGTATGTTTTGGGCTTGTGGGGTCTTGTGTACTCTCAGTGGTAATATAGTTGTGCACTAAAATTAATTTTGGATGTAGTTTATGCATATAATGTTAGCTTATATGATTAATATGGTTAATTTTGTAATTGTGGTGCTAACTGAAACCTTAGGGACAATCTTGGGATGTGTTATTGGACTCTTGTCATTCATTTTGTGTAATTGTGTGCTCGCCTATCGTGAGACCAATTATTACAAAATGCTATTGTAATGTTGTTATTGGATATACATTAGATATTATGTTAATGATGCCCTTACCCTATCGGTTTGTCTTTATCAATGTGGTTTCTAATGCTTTGTTTACTTCATTAAATTATGTCTCTGAGTTTTCATTATCCTATCGATATTAGCTTTAGGGCATAATTTAATGTTCTGGGTGATCTGTGTTGTAATTCGGGACTCTTAGGCAGGATTGTAATTGCATGAGAACCCAGCTATGTTGTTTGCCCAATTTTACTATATGTAGATACATTTGCTAAATCTCCCCACATTTTATCAATTTCTAGCTTTGAATTCTTGGTTAAGCTAAATGGGACCAATTATGAGGACTGACTTGAATCCTTGAATCTATTTTTGGCTATTTCAAATGTTGATGTTGCTCTCCTTGAGGATGAGCCTGCACAACCCACTGCTGAGACTTCTACTGCAGATAAAGCTAAATATGATAAGTGGGCTCGTTCTAACAAGGTCTATCTAATGACCATCAAGTACACAATGGAGAAGATTATTAAAGAGAGCATTACTAAAACTGATAATGCCAAAAATTATCTCAAGGCTGTTGGTGAAAAATTCTAGAAGTTTGATAAGACCGAAAAGTCTAATCTCTTGTCTTTTCTGTTTAAGACCAAGTATGATGGTATGGGTGGTGTTCGTGAGCATGTAATGAAGCTTGTGAACTGGATAACAAGTTAAAGTCCATGACAGTTGTGCTGTGAGAGGATTATCATATCTGGCAAGTGTTTGAATCTCTTCCGTCTGAGTTTGATGTTCATAGGACTACTTATCATATTCAGAAATATTAATGGAGCATTAATGAATTGATTTCCATTCTTATTCAAGAGGAGCATACTATGAAGAAGGAAGCATACTATGAATAAGGGAAAGTCCCATAGTATTCACCACACTTCTCACAAGAGTGGTGATAAGAAGAAATTTTATAGAAACAAACAGGGTAAGCCTCAATTTAAGAAGAAGGGGAATGATAAACCTATATTACCTTCTGGGCCTGGTGAGAGTTCTGGTGCTAAGCCCAAGCCTGTTTTTAATGGAAACTATAACTTTTGTCATGAACATGGGCATAGGCAGCGTGACTGTGGGAAGTTTAAGAGTTGGTTGGCAAAGAAGAAAGGTATTCCTCAACTCTTTGTCTGTTTTGAATCAAATCTTGTTGATGTTCCTCCTAATTCATGGTGGTTAGACACTGGTGCCACTATTTATGTAACGAACTCATTGCAGGAGTTCAAAAGCAGGTAGGGGCCAAATAAAGAGGAGTTGATGGTGTAACTAGGAGATGGATCTAATGTTAATGTTGAGCATATATGAGTAGTTCCTTTGAAGTTGAGTAGTGGACATGATTTGCTTTTGAAAGATACTGTTTATATGCCTGCTATGCGAAGGAATTTGATTTCAGTTTTTGTTTTACACATTTGTGGATACATTCTTCATATAATCAATAATGGCATTGTTTTGTACTATGATTCTATTGTTGTTGGTTCTGCAATTATGCGTGATGGATTATTTATGCTAATTGCAAATTCTTTTCGTTTTACCGACCACATGACGATGTTAATGCTGTTGTTGGAAAGAAACGTGGAAGATTTACCAAAAAATCTTCTATGTTGTGGCATAAACGGTTAGGACATATCTCTAAGGAGAGAATAGAGAGATTGATTAAGGAAACTATTTTACATGATCTGGATTTATCTGATTTTGACACTTGTGTTGATTGCATAAAAGGGAAGTTAGGCTAAAGTAAGAAAGGAGAAAATGACTAGGAAGGAGGAACCATTACAGAAAATTCATACAGACATTTGTGAACCTGTTACTCCTATTGCCATGGGAGGCTATAGGTACTTCCCTCGTTCGATCCCGAACTGCATTCAAAAATGAATCAAGGACTGATTTCTTTGAGCAAAGTTTTCTACCTTAATTGATGATTTTTTTCAGTAAGGTTAGGTTGAATTGTTGCATGAGAAATCTGAATCCTTGGATGCTTTTAAATCACTGAAAAATTTTAATGAATTAAAAGTTGGGAAGCAGATTAAATGTGTAAGATCTGATAGAGGTGGTGAGTATTATGGTCGATATGATGAAACTGGTAGAAACCCTGGCCCTTTTGCTAAATACTTGCAGGATTGTGGAATTGAAGCGTAATATACCATGCCTGACACTCCTCAACAAAATGGGATTGCAGAGAGACGAAATCTTACTCTTATGGACATGGTTAGGTGCATACTTAGTCATTCCATCTTACCAGAGTTTTTGTGGAGAGACATTTTGAGGACTGCTATTTATGTTCTCAATCATGTGCCTAGTAAATCTATACCAAAGACTCCTTTTGAGTTTATATCAAGAAAGAAGCCCAGTTTGAAGCATTTATGTGTTTGGGGTTGTAAGGTTGAGGTAAGGACTTATAATCCTTAGCTGAGGAAGCTTGATCCTAGAGCTATTTCAGTTTACTTTATTGGTTATTATACTGGCTCAAGAGGTTCAAGATTTTATTGCCCCAATCACACTACTAGAGTCAATGAATCAGATCAGGCTGTCTATTTTGAAGGAGAAATCGAACATAACGAAAGACATGAGTCTTATGTTGTTGATTTCAGAAAGGATTGTGTTGTTGTTCCTATACTTGTTATATTTCGTCCTAAGGCAATTTAGTCTCCTCTGATTCATAATGATGTTGTTGATCCAGGAAATGATGTTGAAATTGCTCAATAAGTTGGCATTGATACTCAAGTCCCATATGTGATTGTAGCTCCACCTAGGAGATATGAAAGTATTCATAAATCCACCGATTCTTCTAAAATCTGAGACTATTATATTTACTTGGAGGAGCATGAATTCAATTTAGTTAAAGACTCAGATCTTATTTCTTTTCAGGATTCCATTTCTTGTCCTCGTAGTGCACAATGGGTGGCAGTCGCGGAAGATGAATTGGCTTCTGTAAGTATGAATGGCGTTTGAGATTTGGTGGAATTACCCAGTGATTGTAAAACTACTGGGTGTAAATGGGTCTTTAAAACTAAACGTGATGCTAGAGGTGAGATAGAAAGGTACAAAGCTAGACTTGTTGTAAAGGTGTATAATCAGAGGAAAGGTATAGACTATAATGAGACTTTTTCCTCGGTCTCTACTAAAGATTTATTACGTATTGTGATGGCTTTGGTTGCTTATTTTGATTTGAAGCTCGATCAAATAGATGTGAAAATTGCTTTCCTAAATGATGATTTGTATGAAAATGTATTAATCAATCAACCTGCTGGTTTTGTTGAGAAAGGTAAGGAACATATGGTATGCAAATTAAGAAAATCCATTTATGGATTGAAACAAGCCTCCAGACAGTGGTATTTAAAGTTTGACCAAATAGTTTGCTCCCTTGACTTCAAGGAATATGTTGTTAATCAACGCATTTACTTGAAAAATAGTAGGAGAAAATTCATTATTTTTTTCTTATATGTTGATGATATTCTTTTAGCCAGTAATGATATGGATTTTCTTTCTGAGACTAAACAAATGTTGACAGCT
>JAOTJB010000209.1:5383565-5395788 GCA_027123815.1 Erythroxylum minutifolium
ATTTAAAAGAAGTGTACTTTAGTAAAAATATATAATTTTATTTATATTTTAAATTCTTATTTTGAAATTTATCTTTGAATTTTTTATAATTGATACACCTTTATCTGCAATTGAGTCTAAGTTGATTCAGTACATTTCATTTTTTTTAGATTTGTATGTGTTTAATTATCGAAAAAAGTAAGTCTAATTAAAATAAGATTGTATCATATAAAGAGGTAGATACTTATCAAATACTAATTAAGTTACGTGGAGATTTTATTTAATTCTATTAAACATAATTAAAGTCTAACTATATATACAAATTAGTTATAAAATGAGTCGCCTTAAAGTAAATTGAGATAACTATTTCAATAATTACAATCGATGATCTTCTTGTATATTTAACAACGTTCAAATTTACCGACATAAGCGTGAGAATATCTTTATAAGACTAAATTTGTTAGTACTTAATAATTAATCTTAAACGCTTTCCAATTTTAAATCAGCATGTCACACCTATATATATATATATTACAATTTATTTCAATCATATTTTAAATTCTTCAATTTTATTTAATATTTAGCCGATTTTATGATAGTCTAATTTTAGTTAAACTTTTTAAATCTTAAACCTTTTGTCTTATCGGTTTAACTTTCACTCCAATTTTTAAAATATTGTTATATAGTATAATTAAAGTCGAACGGGGTATAGACCAATTTAATCCTATATCAAAAATATTAACAGGAAAATAAAACTATATACTATAGTTATGACAAATTAAAATTTTATGTATTTAATTAATTGAGTAAAATTTTAAATTTTAAATATATTTTATCCTAAAAAGTATATTTTAATAATATTGTTCAAAAAATTGAATATTTATAATATCATTATAGAAAATGTTAAATAATGTGTAATCAATCCAAAATAAAAGACTATATTAAATTTTTGTTATGTAACGAGAGTTGGCCCGTACTGTTCCTAAGGGGACAGTATAAAGACGGGCTATATTTGAGATTTGACAACGCTTTACTTTCAAAATGTCTTTTGAATAATCTAGTGGTATTAGAACCATTGGGTTGAGGCCTGAGTTTGCCAACGTCGCGAGTTCTCAATGCTCCGAATGAATGATAATAGGAGTTGACCCGCTGTTGGTACAAATAAAGGCGAGCTATATTTGAGATTTGATAATGCCCTACCTTCGAGAACTCTTTTGGGTATGTTAGTGATATTTCTACCGGTCTAAGCAAAAGCTTGTTAATTGGAGTTCTAGTTGTCCAACGAAGTCTCACACAACACCAACACAAGCTTGTTAAGTAGAGCTCTAGTTACAGATTCTCTGTTTCTCACCGAGCCGTCAATGTCACGGCAATGACTCCGGAGAAGATTTTTGTGGTGTTGATCCTCCTGGCTGTGTACTTCGGCTTTGAATGATCCATTCAAGCATAGCGCAATCTTCGGATTCCCATACTTCAAGGCTCACAAGGTTGACAGGCCACCTGTGCTGTCGAAACTTACAGGTACAGCCTTAAGTTGTTGCGAAATTCTGAAGTCAAGTTCTTGAAATCAAGTCCAGGGTCCTGATAGCGTGACTTTTGACCCTCGCGATCGTTGGAATCTATACCGGAGTTAACTGATTGCAGAGTTCTGTTCTGGGATGGTCAGAGTTGGACTTGTTTAGCCAACATTTCAAACAACAGGTCTATTTTTGGCGTCCATCTTCATGTGAGCTTTTCTTTATATGTTATACAGCCATTGTGTTTTCTTCTCGCATTGTGAATGAAAACTTCGTGAAACATTCTTGGACTAGACTAAGAAGTAAGAACACTTACATGACGCTCCCCATGTTGAAACATTTTTGCATTGACTTCAACATCCAAACTTATTGGAGATTCACATAATCTATAATAATATTTGTGTAACAACAGTTTTTTCTTTGTACTTTTTGGTTAAAATGCTATTACATATTCTTATGCATTACTATCAACATCGTAATTTTGTTTTCAGGAACTTTATCCAGTGCGAGGCTTATGAAGTAAACCACTGTCCTCGTGAGAAATCTTCGATTCCCCAATGGTGTCTCCTTAAGCCAAGACGGTTCCTTCCTTATCTTTCGTGAAGGACCTTTTCGGCAGGTTGGTCCTGCTCGTGTGGCAATGTACTGGAAACTGAGTCAGTGCTCATTTTGAAGTACTCAAGTATGTAACCAGACTGAAATGGCCATTCTTTGTTTTTGAAATTTTGCAATTGCCCAAAAATTGAAAAGAACTAAGACTTTACACAAGTTATTCTTCATTTTTAACAGATAAAATAACCTAGTTCGTTGATAAGAATGGGGAAGGATAACATACCGCAGTTCAAATGTAAGCTAAGTCGTATAAAGTTTTCAGTGTCTAGTTTAAAGTATTGAAATAAAAACATTAAATGCAATGTTCTACTCATGCCAAATTCCAAGAAAAAAATATTCTACTCATGCCACCATGACACCTTTTTCCCATCAGAAATACTCTCTTTTATTCAGAAGTCTTGTTTCAGATCCATTTTTCATATGATATGTTCTAATGCAGGTCACGAAAGTAATGGCTGTAAGGTGAAAAGGCAGCTATTTCAAAGGTATTAGCCATCGTACCTGGCTTTCCCGACAATGTTAGACAGAATGAAGATGACGACTTTTGGGTGGCGCTGCGCTGGCCATATTACACTTACATGTCTGGACTATATCCCAAGCTAAGAACATTCTTACACAGGTTCCCAATTCCTATATAGATCCAGTATTGCTTCACGTCGGTTGCAAGCTTCTTGGAGTAGTTGTTAAATACAGTACAGAGGGGAAGCTCCTACAGATACTCGAAAACAGTCAGGGAAAGGCTATTAGAGCAGTTAGTGAGAGGGATGGAAAGCTTTGGATGGGGAGTGTGCTTATGCCATCAGTTGGGGTTTACACTTTGGTTTGTGATACAATAAGTTAGGTAAAGGTTTTTTCTTCATTCCAAAAGTAGGCAGCTGGTTAGTCCTCAGACTGATCTTTTGGAAAAAGAAGACTATCTTGTGCATGTAAATTGTGCATTCGATCCAAGAAAGAACGTGGAGGTGCTTTAGGACCCTCAAATTTCTGCCACAATACCTGCTAAATAGAATTACCTGGGTGTAAGTAAGCATCTTTTAGCTGACTAGCTTCATGCTCACATGCCCGCACGCAATAAAATCTGTTTGTAAACAAGATGTAGTTTATAAGCAACATCATTGAAGGATTCCACAGCACCTGCTTTCTTTGTTTTCTCTTGAGCTAAACGTATCTTCCTTTTTTTTAAACCAAAAGCTTATAATCCTGTGAAACAACAAAAATCCCATCTCCTAATCAACCACAGTAGCAACTATCAGAATGCTGACTGAAACTACAACCCCTTGAAACAGTTGGGCGTTTCATGTAGCTTCAAGAGACTTTCCTGGTCAATATTCAGCTTAATCCACTAAAAGTAAGTGAATGATCCAGAAACAGCAAGGGCAAGGAGCACTACAAGCATTCATCTAAAGAAGAATGCTAAAAAGCATAGAACACTAATTAGCGATTGGGAAATGGAATTTTGATTGCTAATCACCAAGAAGGATCTTCCAAATATGCTGAAAATTATACATATTATATACAGCACTATTGCCATCATATTTGCATGCGACATGATTAAAGTCAGTTTTAACAGCATACAGCAGATGATGCAATTCAGTCTTGCAACCAACATCATGCAGCTGGGCAAGTAGTAAAAGGCCACTATTCCCCAGAAATAATAATCAAGTAAAATGTACATCAGCTACATCTTTTATGTGAGAATGGAACACCTTCAAATCTTAACAAGAAATGAATAACTGAGGAGATTAAATGATTAACAAGTTTCACTCCATGAACTATATGCAACAAAATACAGGTCAACTAAAATTTTGCAAAACATGCTAGGAAGCTTCATTTAATCAGCTAACTACCTGTCATCAATCTTACTGCTCCAACCCTAAAGCATTTTTATTCATTTACCATCCAAAATTTGAGAAACAAACAAAAAACAACCCATTATACCATTTGAAGCTGGAAACTTTCACTTTTATTACTGGTAACTGCAAACTATTTCTAGGTTACATTAGCTTAGCATAGGTAATCAATCAGGCACCAGAGTTACAGAATGAATTCAAATGATCATTGCCAATTACATTAGCTGTAACTATTATCTAGTGCCCCAATAAAATTTAATTGATTCTATGCTTACAAATAAACGAATGAACTCAAGATCTGGAATTCTTGGTTGCAGTTGGGTCGATGTTCAAAGACAACAATCCGATTGTATCCGGACTCTTGAGCAGATCCAACTGTTTCCTACCACGGCGAAGCAAATACTCAATGTAGAGGAAATTTTTGCGGTCCACTTCCTTAGAATTGCGGCGGAACTCAGCCGAAACTATTGATACAACACGGTGTCTCTCCTCAGGTGGCTTCAAACGAGCAGCTCTCAAAAATCCTCGATACAGACTCAAAACCTGCTTCTGCATTCCAGAGAACCTTGGCCCACCAGAAGACCCCATTGCATCGTTCTCAATGAACTATGTCCCGCACCCACCAACCTATGGTTCTAGACAATCCAGATAAATACAATTACTGAAAGAAAAGAGGAAATCAAGTTACAAGTGTTTAAAGAAAATGCATCACAACTATTTCATTGTGAAACTATTTCATGAAATTGGAAGAAACAAATTGAAATCAAAGACAGACAATCACTAGGAAATACTTTAAAAGGTGTAAACGTAACAAACTGAGTGCCAGAGGTCGAAGACAGGAGCTTTTTTGGTTTTGCTGAAGAAAAGAAAAGTGAAAAACCAAGGACCCAATTGAAGAGGGCTTTTGGATTTTGGAATGCGTTATTGGGTGATTAGGAAGGCCCTTTCTTGAGTCCAGCTCATAGAAGGTGTGCGCGTCAGGAACGCAAATACTACGTTTGAAATCAAAATAACATGAATTTTAAAAAAAATTTAGTGAAATGTTAGTAATTTTTAGTTTTATTTTTAAAATAAAAATATAATAATTATATATTAAATAAAATTTAAAAATAAATTAATTTTATAAATTAGTTGAAATAAATAAATTTATTTTAATCTCTTATATAATATTTATTATTAAATTATTAGTAAAATTATTTATCTTATTAAAATAAATAATTAAATTATTTATAATTGAAAATTTAATTTGCTAAGATGAAAACCGGTCAATATAACTAGAAATTCTAATTAATAAAAACTCCGATGAACTAAAAAGAGAATTATTTGTTTTTTAACAACTTATGTTAAATCCGGTTAAATTTTATTATTAATCGTAAGCGAAAGATTAGCTTAGATAAATAAAAATAGGACAAATTTGACCTTTTTTTATAAAGTCACTTTTATTGACTTGCAGTATTCTAATTTCAATCTTTAGGAAGAAAAGTTCTCTTTTTTGAAAAGGGAAAGAAATTATTGTCAATCTCTTTCTTAATTACATCCGACGTAGTCGCAGGTTGCCTAAGTCTAAACCTACTTAAGGCTCAACTCTTTTAAACAAAACAATGCTATTTTATTTCAAATAATTAATTTTCGAGCCAATATAAACCTAAACTTAACTCATGAGTTGACCTATTGAAAATACCTAAATCTCGCCTATGTCCCAGCCTATTATAATCCCTATTTCTTCCACCAAAAGGCACAAAGATAATTAATATTAAATAAGTAAATAATATATTTAATAAATAATAAACCAGATTATAAAAAATTAAAAACAGAAAACAAACCTACTTTTTATAATTTTTATAAATTATAAAAATTAAAAAAAATCAGAGAATAGTTTTTTATTAAATTTAAAACTAAAATAAGAAACAAAAAACAAACATACTAAAAGTAAAAGTAAAAGTAGATTTTGCCTCTATAATAACTAGTAAAAACTCCAGATTAATATCAATAGAAAAATGGGAGAACCCAAATTGAGAGACTCATGGTTGCTGATTATAATCAGTAGGAAAATAGTTGCCGATTATATACATACATTACATGTCATCATAACTATGTGGTCCATATAAATATCGCAGAAACCAGTAACTTATTCAAGGGGTTCAAATCTTGGAAGTCTTTAATACCATGCAGGACACACAGAATCCTGGCATCTAGCTCCAGAACAGATAATATTGCCTCTTATCTTCCTTACTCTACTGAAATTTGAACATTCTTTCGTGTTGTACTATCCACTGCCGTGAAAAGAAGGATGATGGCTTCTCATGCTTAGCATCCCATATCTGCAAAGTAGTTGATAACATTCCATTAGTATTGTATGTTCATCAATCATCATTACCAATAAAAAGAGACCCAAGTGTCTAATAAATAAAACGAAACCAGTCCCAAAAGGTTTGGACTCAACTTTGTGCAAGAACTAGACTGCATGCCTGATTGATACCTCATTTCAGTCATAGCTATTCATAACATGAAAGAAACAGTCAAATTGGTAAAATCTTCTACATGTTGCTTCAGTTGCAATAAATTCACCCAAAAGGTCACCAAAAAGTACAGGAGTAGGACACTTACACCTCAAATGTTAGTTGTGGGATCCAAATATCCAGTAAAATCAAGTACGAAAAGCTTACAATCAACTTTTGGATACGAGTGCTCCTCTACAAGGAACATGATTCAGAAATGATTGCATGCTGCCCAAGGGCTAGGCCATCTAACATTGAGATTATGGAATTAACCTAGTGGAAAATTTGAAACTCTTGTTTGGTAAACATGGCTTAAGGAGGAATTATCCGGGACATTAACAGAAAATATTGGTCGGCAAGATTTCATGTTTTAAAAATAAAACAGATACGTATCACCAAGCTTAAGGAACCCAGGACTGCACTTTATGTGCATGGTTATGACTTGATTTGACCTGACGAAAAGTCATCACTAATATCCATTGTGTCATACTATAATCAGAGATTTACCTTCTCAAGTTATATGCTTTGAGCACACAATTGCTAAAGATTGTTCTTAACTAGAACCAGAAGTTGCAGGACACTGAGCTGGCGTATTAGCTGTAGTATTATCAGTATTATTATTGCCATCACTGGCTTCGGAAATTCTCTGATCAACAGGTTCTGCATCAGAAGTAGTATCCACCCTGTTTGGAATAGAATCACTGTTTGTTCTAGTGTTATCTCTGGTTTCCAGTCGCTCCATCATGCGTGATACTGTTGCAATTCCAGCATTTACCTCTCTTCTTACTTCAGAACCAAGATCTGCCATGCTAGTATTTCGAGAGAACAATTTCTCCCTCCATCCCCTTGTACTCTTTGAAATTGACTCCTTGTATCTACAAGAATAGAGCCACTTACATCATTAACATAAAAAGGATATGCTAATCCACCAAATCACTTCTCTACCAAAAGTATTGTCCCTTATGCTACCTGGTTGAAACAGCATTGAACTTGGACTTGAGAGACTCCGAAAATGAATGGAAGTCTGATGGCCCTGCTCTATCTTGACCATTTGGGGATAAGTGATTAGGAGATCCCCTGCCACAACAAAACATGAAAATAACATTAGCAAAGCAAGATGAATGTTTCCAGAAAAAGGTCTTCATCCATGCAACTACCCAAGGTATGCATGATTTGACTAATCTGAAAAATATAGAAAAAGGAAAAAAGACACTTGTAACTGGTGATACCTGTTGCTGAAGGAATTCCCATGTTGATTGGTAGCAAGACCACCAGATCCAGAAGCTGAAGCAGTTGCAGGATCAGTTATGCTATCAACGGATTCTAGAGTGATTAATTGTGAAGGTTCTTCCCCAACATTAGTGTCAGGAGGTTGATTGACCATTGTGATTTGAGAAGCAGGTTCCCCTTCTCTTGGAGTATGGGAAGAAGTGATTGGTCCAGTGGGAGGCCCATTATGATTACTTGAAAATACTAAGAACTGTGGACGACCATGAGCTGATGACCTAATCCTCTGGCCTTCCCTTCTTGCAATCTGACGTCTTCCCATCGCAGCAGCAGCAGCCAGGTGCTGAATTATACGCTCTTCAAGTTCAGCATCATTAACACCTACTGGTAACTGCACTCAAATAAAGCAACAAAGTTAAGCTTCAAGCCAATACTTTAAAAAACAGAAGGTGAGAAGATAAAGAAGAAAATTGAAAACAGCTACACATTAGCTAATTCAGAATACAAACATGCTGTACTTCGAAATCCCCAAGAGCTGGATGATGAAAAATGGCAGTATTCCTAGAAGGACGAAACCTCAAACTCCTCTCATGTTCAACAGCCTCAAGCAATTCCTGGCTGCCAAAATAAGAAAAAAGATAAATATTAGTATCCCATTTAGAAGCAAAAGCACAAACAGTCTGGTTAAGAACACTATTCTACCCTGTTGGATCCTTCAAGCTGATGGGTTGCCAGCACATGGGACATTGGGAGCTTCTTTGGCACCTGAAATATTGAAAGAAATGAAAACTTAGCCCATATTTTGCTTTTCCACAACTATGATGATAAGTCCAGTCAAACATTTGGCACAGTTCAACAAATTAAAGTAGCAAGTAAATTACCTGAAACCTGAATTACGACAATATTATCTTTACAGAAAAATTATCTGAAGGAATTCTAAAGTGCTTGGATGACTTGCTCCGAAAATGGGTAGTATTTTAAGGTGACCCACACTTATTCAATAAAAGGTGGAGAAACATCAAAAGCAAAACAAAGGTGCAAAGAACTCCAAACCTACAGAAATAAGTTCTCTACTCAAGTTTCACCATTTAATTATGTCATGGCTTCGCATACTTGTCTTTTGGATGGTTCCAGTTTTTATGCATCTATGGATTACAGGAGAGAAGGTAGTTTACTAGCCTTTCTCATCATGCCTTCATATAATAATATTTATGCTAACCCTTAAGAGTTCATGATCTTCTGATTGCATTAAAAAAATAACATTTTTTCCTAGAAATTTCAAACTCACGTTAGAGATAATGAAACAATCCATGTATCATACGAGTGTGAAATCATGAATGGTGTGTGTTATTACGTTAAAGAAAAAAAAAAAGAACCATCTCCATGCAATAATGAGAGCAGATTCTCATTGAGCAAATGTGAAAAGTTCACAACCATCCATAGCAGAAAGCTTCAAACTACTCAACAATCTGAAAGTTCCATTCCACACAGTTTTAGTTTTTTGTCTACAATGTTTATTCTGAAATCTATAACTCTAATGGTCACAAGATAGTATACGCCAGCCATTTAGAAGTTCTTCACACTTTTGACCAGCTCTGCACAAAGCATTTTTCTTTTCAAAGAAATTATCCTCCATTTCTTTACATGTAAATGATAACATGTTTGGAGCACTGTTCTCATCCAAATAGCCTTATCCAGAAAACATGCCTTTTCAGCAAGCTATATGCAAGTTAGTGGTCAAAAGATATAATGTGAATTCTGCAGCCTTTGACAACTTGTGTCTATGTTTTCCACATCCCAATCTTGTACCTCCCTATCTAGTATTCCGTACAATGCATCATCAACAGCAATATCATCTCATGTAGGCTTCACGCTTCTCTCAACTAAATCTGCTACCTTAGTCAGTAGTGCTTGGCAAAACTTTGGTTTTAATAGATTAAGCCATCAACCACAACTTTATTGCCGAATCACATAAACAACCCTCCCTCCTCTTGCCCACCTCCTCAACCCAGAAGAAGGAGGAACCTTTTGGAGTAAAATTTCACATCCCAACTCCGAGGAGTATAAATTGGCATCTGTTTATACAGTTTTAAGTAATTAGCTCCTTGATCCTAATTCGCTAAAAAATAAAGTTCTTATTGTTTCTCTTATTCCTTTTTCTATTCTAAACTCTTTTCTTCGTGCCTTTGTGTCTCTAAGGATGGAGCTCTTAAAGAAAAAGGTGGGGGCTTCTATTAATCCTACACTGCATTCAATATTTTTCTCATAAAAGAAAAAAAACGAGTATGTTCCAAACCATACATAAGCACATCTCCCAGACCTTGACTTCTTCAAGAAACATTCTAGAATTATTTATCGAATTCATTAGGTAAGTTGTTTGGATATCTACAAGCTTGACCCTTCTACAAAAGTGTTCCAGTAAAGACATAATTAGTGACTCTCGCTAGCACTATCAAAGCAATCTTGGAAATCTGCTTGCAAACAGCTTCATACTGTTACAGCACCATCCGTCTGTATAAAATACTTCAGTCACCAACAGGACAGGTGGAATCCAATTCCAAATGATGTAGGTCATTAATGTGGCCAGTCATTCATATTATTTATGAGCTCATAATTTTGGGTTCCCAATAACCATCCAACCCCAGTCACCATAATAACTGTAACTATCATTACTGAACTAAGCCGTGGAAGATATTAGGAATCATGATAATCAAAAATACCATTCAAGGATGCATTGAAGGTGGAACTGGTGTTTGCAATTCGTCACCTGCAAAAGAAATATTAAGGTTTTAAAAAATCCATCAAGGAAATTCCAACAGGTAATTATTCAGAACCAGCATACGAACAGTTGAAGGATCACTATCACAAAAGGCTTCAAGGCATATGCTGCAAGCATCATCACAGGCCTCCTGGATTCCCCCTTCCACAAATGCTGCAGGTGATGTCAAATGTGCCTCAGACTTCGAGGTCTCTTCCACTCCCTATAGAACAAGTTACTCAACAAAATCAATACAACTTTTTGTTAAGATAATTACAGAGACGGAACATAAACCCAACACAGAAATTAAAAGGGAAAGTAAGAAGTTGGGTTTCGCGTTTGGGAAAGTTAAGGAAACATAAACTTAGCAGATGGTTAGAAAGCAAGGTCAACTAGATGAAATTCCAAGTCCTGAAAGAGTTCCGAATTAGGGGCGTTCTTAAACATTTCACGATTTCATCAATCAAACAGGAAGAACAAAATTTTCAAAAATATAAATCTATACTTACACAACTATATCAATCACGTCATACACAATAAACAAAAATCAATACCTAAGACTGAGACGCACGAAACATAGAGAATAAGTTTCACAGCTCTATCCGCCGGCTGATAAACTACTAATACTACTAACGTAATTATAGACACAGTCCCATAATAAAATTAACCGATCGAAAATCAACTGAATCTTTAAAAACCAAGGACAAAAGAAACGGTGAGTACACAATTTTGACCAGTTCTATAAGACTGACAAAGCTGAAGCATTGAGAAATTATATTAACAACAGAATCTTTCACATAATCAGTTTCAAAACAATCCAAAGCAAAACATGATAAAAACAAAGAAGAGAGAGAGAGGGGGGGAGCAGGTACCTCCATGAAACCTGTATGATCGAGCAGAGGAATTGCAACAAAGGAAGAATCTATGCGTATATGAGAAACAGAAATTGAGATTGGGAAGAGATTAGGGGAAAAATGAAAATTAAAAGTAAAAGAAGAGGTCAGGAGTGGAATTGGAATTGCAATTGGAGCATGTTCCTTTGATTCAACCTTCGCACAAATGATTTGAGAATTGAGACTGATTGACTGACTCACTGAGCCTTGGTCTTTGGTAAAGTGTGGGAGCCACGCGTGTCTTTTGACCATTCTTCTCCGGCCGCGTCATCTACAGTACTTTCTCTGCGACGACGTATTCTCCATCAGTTAGTCAAAGCATTCGGTTTGGAATGAGCAGTAGAAGTGTAGAACAGTCCAAATTTCGGTTCTTTCGTTTATTCATTTTGACGACATTAGATGATAAATAGCTGATCAAATATTTTTCAACAAATTCAAAGTTATTTGATTATTTAATTATGTCAAATTATTAATAATTATATTTAGTAATCATTTGATTAGGTTAATGAATTGAACTTAATTCGTTGTTTTTAAAAATATTTAACTTTTATTTTAATGGCTAAGAAATTAAAAAATAAAAATACGATTGTACCTTGTAGGTATAACAAATTACTCAAACTTTCTTCTTTTATTATTACTTTCTTTTCGTCATACTTCAACTTGATTAATATGAAAAAAGAAAATAGTAGTGGAAATAATTATGATAATATTTATTTATTTATTTATTATAAAAATTATAAACTTAATTTTATGAAATTAAATATAATAAATTTAAAACTTTATGAAAATATTTAAAGAAATAGTAAGATACAGACTTAGTTTGAAAAAGTGGTGACAGTAAACAACCTACTAAAATTAACCTGTTAAAATGATAAGTACTTATTCTCAA